>CM034242.1:44802231-44904525 GCA_019916065.1 Vitellaria paradoxa
AAAGACTTGGACTGTAACAACGTACTATTTGGATGCCCTCCTAATGCGGACTAGGGGACGAGTTGGGGCTGCAGGGACGCGGGGGGGCAGCAGTAGCCATTTAACTGCCCGCAGCAGTAGCCCAAAACGCGGGCGTTTCACCAAAAACGGCAGCGTTTTGACAAATCTGAAAAACAAAAAAATACCAGCGAAACGCAAAAAAAAAAAAAAAAAAAAAAAAAGGAAAAAGAAAAAATAGAGAATGTGTTCGGAAATTAAAAATACAAATCTATTTTTGTGCTTTATGTTTTGAAAATCTCAGAATATAAAAAAAAAGAAAATAAATTTAGTTTAACATATTTTTTTTTCCGTATTTTAAGATTTTTTTATTTTACATTAAAAACGCTCAAAATGACTTTTTATCTTTTTTTTTCATTTTATGTGTAAATTCATTTTTTATTTTTTAAAACAGATTTTGACAACACAAGTAACCAAATGCGTTTTGAACTGTTTTCATTATTTAAAAAAAATACAAAATGTGTTTTAAACTGTTTTCTTTTTCTTTCTTTGTACTCTACCGTCCTAGATTTTTTTTTTTTTTTGCGCTTTACACACTTTCTGTTTGGTTATTTGTATTTTCAAAATCTATTTTAGAAATTAGAAAATAAATTTACACATAAAATGAAAAATGACAAAGAGTCATTTTGAGCGTTTTTGACGTAAAATAAAAAAAATCTCAAAATATGGAAAGTAGAAAATATTAAACTAAATGTGTTTTTGTTTTACATGTTTTGAGATTTTTAAAACATAAAACACAAAATAAAAAATTAATTTTTTTTTCAGGTTAGATTTTTTTTGTTTTTTTTGCGTTTCGCTGGTATTTTTTTGTTTTTTCAGATTTGTCAAAACGCTGCCTTTTTTGTGAAACGCCCGCGTTTTGGGCTACTGCTGCGGCAGTAGTAAAATGACTACTGCTGCTCCCCGCGTTCGGGGCTGCAGTCGCCTCCTGACTGCAGCCGCCGCAGCGGACGCGGGGGCAGCAGTAGTGTAATTGTTGCTGTCGCAGCAGTAGTTAAAACGGCTGCGTTTTAGATGAAACGGCAGCCGTTCAACTCAGGAAAAAAATTAAAAAAGCGAGGGCCAGCGCAAAAAAAAAAAAAAAAATCTGAGACAGTAGCAGGCCAAAAAAAAAAAAGTAGAAGAAGAAACGAACAATGGGTTCGATGATTAAAAAATTAATTTTTTATAAAAAATCACTAATTTAGTAAAAAATTATTTATTTATTTATTTGATAAAATTAGATTTAGATTGAGTTTGAAAAGAAAAAAATTAACTTTTTGTTTTTGTATTAGTTACTACCTAACCGTTAAAAAACTACTTTATGTATTTAAAAGAAAAAAGTTAAGGTAATATTTGATTTATTTTTATATTTTTTGTTTTCTCTTTTATTTTCTATTTTTTATTTTACCTGTTTTATGTTTTGAAAATCTCAAATATAAAAAAACAAAAAACACGTTTAGTTTAACTTTTTGTTTTTCGTATTTTGAGATTTTTTTATTTTACGTTAAAAAAGTTTAAAATGACTTTTTGTTATTTTTCATTTTGTGTGTAATTTTATTTTTTATTTTTTAAAATAAATTTAAAAAATACAAGTAATCAAATACATTTTGAGCTGTTTTTTTTATTTTAAAAAAACACAAAATGAAAAATAAATTCAAAAATTAAAAATTTAAACATTGAAGAATAAAAATGTCAAATTAACAAAAAATAAAAACTAAATACTAAAAAGTTATGTTCAAAAATTTAAACATTGAAGAGAAAAATGTTAAATTAAAAAAAAATAAAAACTAACTTCTAAAAAAACTAAGTGTAATTAGTATGCCTGCTTTAAGTTCATTTTTCATTTTGTTTTTTAAAATGAGTAAAACAGTTCAAAATGTATTTAGTTATTTTCTTTTAAAATTTGTTTTAGAAAATAGAAAATAAATTTATACATAAAATTAAAAATAACAAAAAGTAATTTTGACGTTTTTAACGCAAATAAGAAAAATCTCAAAATACAGAAAACAAAAAATGTTAAACTAATTAACAAAAATGTATTTTTTGTTAAAATTTTTGTTAACTTTTTAAAAAACTAAAAAGTTAAGTTCAAATTTTAAACATTGAAGAGTAAAAATATTAAATTAACAAAAAATAAAAAACTAACTACTAAAAAGTTAGATGCGATTTGGTATATCTACGATTTTGTAGAGTGCCAAAAAAAAGAAAAAAAAAAAGAAACGATAAAACAATAATTTTTTACTAAATTAGTGATTTTTTATAAAAAAATTAATTTTTTAATCATCGAACACACTGTTCGTTTCTTCTTCTTCTTTTTTTTGCTCCCTACCGTATCAATTTTTTCTTTTCTTTTCTTTTCTTTTTTTTTTGTGCTGGCCCCCGCTTCTTTAATTTTTTTCTGAGTTGAATGGCGCCGTTTCACCCAAAACCGACCGTTTTAACTACTGCTGCGGTAGCAGTAATTACGCTACTGCTGCCCCTGTGTCCGTGAGTCACTGCCCAATTAGGTCTCTTTTCTGGAGGGGGGGTAGCGGTTCTCGTTTTACTGCTGCCGCAGCAGTAGCCCAAAACGCAGGCGTTTTACCAAAAAGGGGCGTTTTGCAAATCTGAAAAAAAAAAAAAAAAGTCAGCGAAATGCAAAAAAAAAAAAAAAAAGCGTATGTGTTCGGTAATTAAAAATACTAATGTTTTTAAAAAAAGTTATAAATTCAGTAAAAAGTTAATTTTTTTTTTTTGTGTTTTATGTTTTGAAAATCTCAAAACATGAAAAACAAAAAACACATTTAGTTTAATATTTTCTGTTTTTCGTATGTTGAGATTTCCTTATTTTGTGTTAAAAACGCTAAAAATGACTTTTTGTCATTTTTTATTTTATATGTAAATTCATTTTCAATTTTGTAAAATAGATTTTAAAAACACAAGTAATTAAACAGAAAGTGTGTAAAGCGCAAAAAAAAAAAAAAAAAATCTAAGACGGTAGAGTAAAAAAAAAAAAAAAAGCTTAAAACGCATTTTGTACTTTTTTAAAATAAGGAAAACAATCCATTTTGTATTTTTAAAATAACGAAAACAGTTCAAAACGCATTTGGTTACTTGTGTTTTCAAAATCTGTTTTAAAAAATAGAAAATAAATTTACACATAAAATAAAAAAAGACAAAAAGTCATTTTAAGCATTTTTAATATAAAATAGGAAAAATCTCAAAATACAAAAAATAAAAAATGTTAAACAAAATTTGTTTTCTATTTTGTATGTTATGAGATTTTCAAAACTTAAAACACAAAAATAATTTGTATTTTTAATTACCAAACACACTCTTTTTTTTTTTTTGCCCTTACGGTCTTATAATTTTTTTTTTTTCATTTCATTGGCTTTTTTTGTTTTTTTAGATTTGCCAAAACACTCCCTTTTTGGTAAAATACCGCGTAACTTTTTATAAAAAGATTATATTTTTAATTACGAACACATACTCTATTTTTTTTTTTTTTTGCTTTCACTGGTTTTTTTATTTTTTTTAAATTTATCAAAATCTCATTTTTTATAAAACGCCGCGTTTTGGACTATTACTGCGACAGCAGTAAAACGCAAACTGCTCCCCCCTCCCCGCAGTCGGGACAAAGCGTCGCCATTTTACTTTTTATTTTTTTTCTCGCCAGTCTTGTGGCAGCCGATTAATGGTCTTAACAGGATGGCGTGCGTGCGCGTGTTGTATGATTTTGGCGTACGTGTGTGTTGTGCGTTATAATAAAAATAAAATATAAAAAAAAATAATTAATTTTTTATTTGATTAAGTTAAAGATAAAATAAAATAAAAAATATTTTAATATAATTATTAATTTGGACTACTTTTAAGTGTGTAAAAAATAAATAAAAATAATTAATTTTTATAAATAATTAATTTTTAATATACTTGTTAAAATATAAATATCAATAAATTTATTTTAATTTTTATTTCACTTTAAATCAATTTAAGTTTAGGTAACATTATTTTCATTTTTCTATAAATTTAGGTAACATTCTATTTCTATACCTACAAATTTACAAAATTTAAAAAGTTTCTTAATTTGTTCGGAATAGTTTTTTGAAAAACAATTGCATTTTTTTAATTCTCTTTCTCTTTAATGCAGTTTTGTTTTTGGTTTTCTTTAAACCAATTTTTTTCTTTGTTTTTTTCTCTCATTTCATAGTTTTCTGTTTTCTTCTCAATATCATTAAGGTATTTTATTTCTTTCTTTCTCCGTGGAGCCTTCATAAATTAGTGAGTTAAATTTAATTTGGTAATAAATAAACATGGTATTTATTATTCATTTGTTTTTTTTCTTATATAATTTTTTTAACCAAAATTTAAAGTGTCATTTGGTTTATTTTTTATTTTTTATTTTTATTTTTTATTTTCTATTTTGAACTCATTTTTTATTTTGTACTTTTCAAAATAAAGAAAACAGTTCAAAACTCATTTGGTTACTTGTGCTTTCAAAACTTGTTTTAAAAAATAAAAAATAAGTTTATACATGAAATTAAAAATGGCAAAAAGTCGTTTGAGAGTTTTAATCCAAAATAAAAAAAATTTCAAATTGAGAAAAATTGAGTATTTTCTATTTACTTGTTTTAAAATTTTTAACACATAAAATAAAAACAGAAAACAAAAAATAAAAAAATAAACCAAATACCACTTAACTTTTTTTGAAAATTTTCAAATAGATTAGTCACATTATTTTACAATATAAAAAATAGTAAAAATTTACATATAAGTGAAAAAAATATTATTTTTGAAAAAAGATGGTCTGACTTTTTTCATCCAGACGTAAATTCCCCAATTTGAAAGCATATATTTGTTTGTATTTTTGAGATGAATTTAAATGACATTTTTGTGCCTAAAACTTACCAAAAATAAAAATATTCTTAATTTGTCTCAAATAGTTACTCTTGAAAATCATGTGCTTTTTCTTCATCTCTCTCTCAGCAACAAATATCAATATTTTAAAAAATTAAACTTCTATTCACTTAAAGTAGTATTTAGAACAAGTATTTGTCAAAAGTAATGGAAAAAAAAGAAAAAAAAAAACGAATTCGGAATTTATTCTCTGATTTGGCTTCTGATAAAAAGTAGAAAGAAAAAGACATGAAATTTAATAAATCAAAATTAATTAAATAAAAAAAATATATTAATGAATCTTTTGTTTTATTGTATTTTATTAAACCATTCAGATAACAATATATATTTAAAATTTTATATTTTCTCCTTTTCTCTATTATTTTTCTTTTCCTTTTCTCTTTTCTTTTACCAAATTCGTACTTCAAAAACACCCCACAACAAATTTAAATTTTATAATATTATAAAAGCCACTTATTACCAGTAATATATCTACGCCGCGTTGACAAGCCTATGGTCATTTAATAGTATGGTTTTTTCAACAGCTCCATTTTCTTATCGGTCCGTGGAACACGCGTCAACTAGAATACTGACCGCATTTAAAAGTTAATCAAATATAAGATGGTCCAAAAGTGTGTGTATATAAATCTAGAAGTTCTTGATTCATGCAAAAAAAAAAAAAAAAAAAAAAATGCATACTGTGGTGACTTTCTCGGGACTGGCCCATCTGGGCGTGATAATCATGTGACAAGTTCAAAATTGACTAATGTTCTTATTTAAATCTAAAGTATCCTAGCTAGAATTTAATTAATCAATATATTAAATTATTATTCATCTTAAAATTAGATTAAATCATATTCATTTACTACTAGAAAATATCATTTTAAAGTTCTAGAACATGTCAACTAATAAAAAGTGTAGTCTTTGTCTTGATTTCTTATCGTTATTAACTAGAGTTATATGTTAATTCATGTAATTTAATAGAATTTCACACTTCTTACATGATGTTGTCTTTTGATGCAGCAAATGAGTATCGAAGTTAAGAAAAGACCTAAAATCATCACTGAGGACGTGGAGGAGCCAAAAGAGGGTTAAAAAAAAAAAAAAAAAAAAAAAAAGAGGAGGATCCCCTGACATTCCGATGGTGTCAGGACAATAAAGACCATAAGATTCACAAATTTGGACTGCGAACAAAATACCTCCACTGTCCATGGTGTCTCGATGCCGTCAAGACGTGGCGTCCACGAAATTTCAGATTCTAGAAGTTTTCTTCATTGTTTATAACTATAGAACTTGTATCAAACTTTAGGAGGGCTATACATACGTGCTAGAGCTATTTTCTACCAAATTTCCTTTACTATTTTTCATTACTTTTGATCGAAATTTCAGACCCTCCCTAAGATGCATCCAAAACTTGAGACATGGGCTTCTTAGCAGTTTTTATTAATAGAAGAAGCTTGAGGCATAAGAATGGACGGTAATTGAATTCTATGGGCCGCAATAATTTTGGTAATGATGTTTTAATAAAGGGAATCATTCTAACAAGTTATAATACCCAAAAAAAAAAAAAAAAAAAATTGTTGAAGAGAAAACTTTCTCTAATAAATACTCTCTTACTCTTTTTTATATTTTTAAATACTTTTTATAAAAAGTTTTTAAATTAATATTTTTAAAAATGTAATAATATTTATAATAAATAATAAAATTTTACACATTTAATAAATACTGTATTGATATTTTAACCTCTTTTAATTATTTATTTTTATTATTAAAGATTAATTTTCTAATTTTTTATATAAAACATTCAAGATAATTACGGATTAAATTATATTTTTGTATCTTTATATTCGATTAATTTTTGATTATATATAATTTTGATTTTACATAAATTGCTCGACGGATAGAATGCGTTAATCAATAAGCTGTTGTAAGAAAAGCTGATACGAACGTGTTGGACCAACTTTTCAACGATCGCGCATGTATAAAAAAGTATAATTGATGGGACAAACTTAGAACTCTACCTCGAGAATATGAGATGGCATTCTAGATAAGAATCCCATCTAAGAGGAGAGAAGAGAATCCTCTCCTTTGTTCCATGGTGGACCAAAACAATTTCCACCAAGACTACGCGCTTTCTCCACCTGCAGAAATTTTGAAGCCAATCAGCTTTGTTCAGTACAAACAATTTCCACGAAGACCACACGCTTTCTTCACCAGAAATTTCGAAGCCAATCAGCTTTGCTCAGCAGATCAACTGAGTCCATGACCTAGTAGCCTACGGCTTTCCCAAAACTCACGGCAGAGGCTTTTAGATTTAAGGGGTATTTAGAATGACAAAAAGGTTGCGTTTGGTAAAAAAAATATTGAAAATCTCTATAAACTTCTGTTAATTTTATATCACATTAACTTTTTTCTTTTACTACACGTTTTACGAACTTTTAATTTATCTCATTTTATCTCATTTTTTTTTTACTCCAAACAAACCCTAGTAAGATAAAATCAGATAAAATTCTTAAAAATTTTTAAAATTTTTAGCGTTTTTAGTGCACCAAACGCACCCTAGACTCCATTTTGAAAGTTAACTAACTTCTAATTTTTTTAATTTTTTTTGAAATAATTAAATTCATCTTTTTATATTTTAAATTTTTTTAAAACCATAAAGAGTAAAAATATTAAATTAATTAAAAGTTAAAAACAAACAACTAAAAATTAGTTTTTTTCTTTCTCAAACACCCAAAAAAAAAAAAAAAGTTAACTAGTAAACCAGCTTAAAAAAAATAGTTTTTTTTTTTCTAATTCCCAAATTAAAGCTTATTCCTCCGGAACGAGTAGTTCTCTACAAACTCTTACCATCAATAGATGAGATGATCTAGCTGTTTCTTGTTTTTCTTGGATCTCTTTTCAATGAATCACCAACATTGAAAAGCTTAAGATGCAAATTAATTTTTCTTTTAATTTCACAGCCTATAGTCCTCGCTTTTCTTTCTTTTAGCCCTATGATTGCGGAAGAATCGCTGCAAAGTATAGAAGTACGAACTAATATTCTTCAAAATTTTACCTAAAATGTCTATTTATTAAATCTAAAAGGAGCTTAATTAAGCGAATCCAACGTCAATTCAACACCTCGTCAATAAGGATGAAGGCTCATTCTCTACCACAATTTATCAGACCTTGAAAGTACTTCCATCAGTTCCATGATAGAGGTGGTGTGTTTGAGATGGGTAAGTGTCTCAATTTGTTTGGTTTTTTGTCAGAGAGAAAAGTTAAATTTTTAATCATTTCCTTTAGTTACTTACAATAAAACCAAAAAAATAAAAAAAAAATAAAAAAAGGTTAAAAACCAAACGGGCTATGGCTTAAAGCTAAGGTTGCACACGAATAAAGTGTCCAACATCAAATTAATTGCTTGTAAACGTCTTCATGTATATTTATTCAATATGATGCATGAACTAATGTTAACTTATTTTTCAACTTTAATAAATAAATTATTGGAACTCAAATATAAGGATGAACTCAGTTCAATAAAGTTCATGATCAGACTTTTTATTATTCATAAACATGTATACTTATTTTTGTAACTCATGAACTTGATTTTTAAGAATTTGTAAGCATACTTGTAATTTGATTAGCTAAAACTACATAAAATTTTACTTAATTTCTTATCAATAATTTAGGTTAGTTATAAATTACTATTTGTAAATTTATAACTTGATTGTTAATTTTGAATATCCTATTTGGTTGTCAAATTTGTTCATTAATAGACTCAATTACAAGCTCACATATGCTTAGTACGAACATGAATTAATTAACTAATCCAACAAACAAGCATTTAGGCCCTGTTTGGTGCAACGTAAACTCACCAAAAGTGGTCAAAAGATATCAAAAGTTACCAAAATTTTCCAAACTTCACGAATTTCGTCATTCGTGCATGAATGACCTACGCCAGAATTGTTAGACTTTTTTTACTTGGCAGTCTGTTCTAACGTTTCTAACTTACCCATTCCAACGGTCTACCTTTTAAAACACAAGCTTGGAGGATCACACTTCTTTCCTAAGTAGAATCAAACCCAAAATAGCACAAGGACAAATTGGGGCGACACGATTGAATGAGGGTGGGCTCCAAGGTATTGCCAACGCTGAAATTGCTATTATATTTTCATTTTTTGGGGGCCTCCATCTCATCTCATCCCTAGTTTTTTCTTTGTTGAGGGCGTTGTTTACTCTGAAGACCCGTGGTGGAGGAAGAGCAGTCGAGGGGAGGAACATAAATTTTTCCATATGTAAAAATGCCATTCTAATCCGGTGCAGGAAGACCGAGAAAGACAGTCATGGAGCCATAACGCCCGTCGACGACAAGGCCGGGTGGAGTTGTTGTTGATTATTTAATTCATATCGAATCATCAAGAAAATAAATTAATGCGGAAGCGTACCTGAATCCATTGATGTAATTTTGTGGTTCTTGATCTTCCAAGCCAATACGTAGGTTTCTTTTCTTAATTCTCTGATGATGGGATCTCAGATTGATTAGAAAACTCTTTTTTACGTATGACCTGGGGACCATAACCTATTTATAATAACTGTAGAAACCCTACTTCTATTCGGCCCATCATAAAATAGAAATATGGGCTTAGGTATCTACACATTAAAGGCCCATACAAAATTGAGATGTTATAAAGCCCAAAACCTTAAAACCTTAACAGACCAGTTTAAATGGGCTTAATCTTTATGATAGCCTATAACACACAAATAACATATTTGGCCCACAATTAATTATTTTCCAACAATCTCCCACTTGGGCCAGATATGTTAGCTTGTGTGTTATAAAATTAACCTTATGAGCTCAAAATTTGCTATCATTATCAAACATCTCTATGCAATCTGGTCCATCAATTATATCAATATAGGATTAAAGGCTTTCGTTATATGTATCATAACTAAACCCATCAATAGTCACATATATCAATACAATCAACGACATAGATCAAGTATGGATGTGTAGCATGGAAATTACATGTAATGTGATCTAAACATACCTATTTCCAACGGTCATACTTTATTCTTTAGTGAGATCACAACAAATACATTCAGAGTGCAAATAAACCAAATATCTTATTCTGCAGAAAATAAATCCATAAAATATGTCTACAACTGAAAAGTATCCAAATACAAACTCCCACTAAACCAACATATCATCAAATGATACAACACCCATATGAGCTATATGCTCATGAAAGACCTTGGGTGGTAAGCCTTTAGTGAGCGGATCCGCAATCATGGAATTTGTGCCAATATGCTCTATAGACACCTGACCACTCTGAACTCTCTCTTTAACAACTAGGAACTTAATGTCTATGTGTTTAGACTTCGAAGAGCTCCTATTGTTATTAGAATATAGTACAGCTGACTTATTGTCACAGAATAACTTTAATGGTCTTTCAACACTATCCAAAATTCGCATCCCAGTGATAAAATTCCGCAGCCATATTCCATGATTAGATGCCTCATAACAAGCTATGAACTCTGCTGCCATAGTGGAAGAAGCTATGAGTGTCTGCTTGGCACTCTTCCAGGGTATAGCGCCTCCAGCCAGCAAGTAGATAAACCTGATGTAATCCTTTGTTCTCTGTAAGTACCTCAAAACTCGTTTGGCTGCTTTCCAATGATCCATCCCAGAATTGTTTAAATATCTGCCTAATATTCCAACAATGAATGCTATGTCTGGACATGTACAAACTTGAGCATACATTAGACTTCCAACAACTGAAGCGTAGGGAATCTTATGCATCTCCTTAACTTCAAGGTCATTTTTAGGGCATTGATTGAGACTAAATTTGTCTCCCTTAGCAACAGGGGTGTCACCTGGTTTACAATCTTGCATGCCAAACCTTTTAAGTACCTTATCGATATAGGCCTTTTGTGATAATCCAAGAATACCCCAAGAGCGATCTCGATGTATCTGAATCCCTAATACAAAAGATGCATCACCAAGATCTTTCATCTCAAAATTCTTTGATAGATATCTCTTGGTTTCATGCAACATGCCTATATCATTTGTGGCAAGCAATATGTCATCAACATATAAAACCAGTAAAATATACTTACTCCCACTGAACTTGTGATACACACAATCATCCACAGCATTTACCTCAAAGTCGAACGAGATAATTACTTGGTGAAATTTGTAGTACCACTGACGGGAAGCTTGTTTGAGTCCATAGATGGATTTCTTTAATTTGCAAACCATATCTTTGAGTCTTCCGACACAAAGTTTTCTGGTTGCACCATAGAGATCGTTTCATTAATGTCACCATTAAGAAACGCCGTCTTAACATCCATCTGATGTAACTCAAGATCAAACTGTGCAACAAGCGCCATAATGGTTCTGAAAGAGTCTTTCGTAGAAACCAGAGAGAAAGTCTCTTTGAAGTCGATGCCCTCCTTCTGGGTAAAGCCTTTTGCTACAAGACGAGCCTTATATCTTTCCACATTACCATTCGAATCCCTTTTGGTTTTAAATATCCATTTACAACCAATGGGTTTCGCACCTTCTGGTAATGGGACAAGATCCCAAACTTTATTGTCTTGCATAGACTTTATTCCTCATTCATGGCATCAATCCACTGTTGAGAGTTAGAACCCTGCATGGCCTGATGAAAGTTGATTGGATCATCTTCCACCATTCCAATATCTTCCTCACGTTCTTGGAGAAATACTACATAATCATCTGGAATAGACTTCTCCTTTTCTCGTGGATCTCCTTAGTTCTTGAGGTTGTTGATTTTGTTCTTTGGAATAATTACCTCATTCTGGATGGGGGGTTGTTCAACATTGTCTTGTTGAGGTTCCTGATTTCCTTCTTGATCAATGACAGGTATAGAAGCCTGCACATTATATAAAGGATAGTAGGAATCGAAACCCATTCCTCCTCAAAGGCAATGTCTCTAACCTTATTTCTCCCCCCAAAATCAACATCCTCAAAAAATGTTGCAGTTCCCGTTTCAAAAATTGACCTAATGTGGGATCATAAAATTTGTAGCCCCTTGATCGCTCAGAGTAACCAATAAAGTAACTGCTCACTGTTTTGGAGTCCAATTTATTTTCATGTGGCCTATAAGGCCTTGCCTCAGCTAGACATGCCCAAATGTGAAAATGCTTCAAACTAGGCTTTTTGCCTGTCCAAAGCTCATGGTGTTTTGGCAGCTTTAGTGGGTACTCTATTAAGAATGTAAGCTGCAGTCTTAAGTGCTTCTCCCCAGAGTGATTCTGGTAAAGTAGAATGACTAATCATACTCCTTACCATATTTTTAGGGTTCTGTTTCGTCTCTCAGCTACACCATTCATGCTAGGGGATCCTGGCATGGTGTACTGTGGGACGATTCCACACTCCTCTAGGAATTTAGCAAATGGTCCTGGACGTTGTTCTCCTGAACCGTCATATCTACCGTAGTACTCACCACCACGATCAGATTTGACGCTCTTAATTCTTTTGTTGAGTTGATTCTCAACTTCAGCTTTAAAAGCCTTGAACACGTCAGTGACTGAGACTTCTCATGAATGAGATATAGGTACCCATAGCGTGAGTAATCGTCTATGAATGATATAAAATATTGTTCATTCCAAGAAGCCATAGGGAATGGACCACAAATATCCGTATGTATCAATTCTAAGACGTTGAAGTTCTATTGGCACCTAATCTCTTAGTTTTGGTCTGTTTTCCCTTAATACAATTAATGCAGACATCAAAGTCTGAAAAATCAAGGGAATCCAAAATGCCATCAGACACAAGTCTTCAATTTATCTTTTGAGATATGACCCAACCGCTTGTGCCATAATGACGCCGAATTTTCTTTATTTAATTTGCATTTAGTACCACGTGATTGCACATGCAAGGTTTCATTATATGATGCAATAGTATCAAGCAAATATATGCAGATAATGAACCAGTACCAATAACATTTGAATTCAATGAAAGACTAAACTGATTGTTTCCAAATGAACAATAATATCCAGATTTGTCCAACAAAGAAACAGAAACCAAATTCCGCCTAAAAGACGGTACAATAAAAGTGTCTTTCAAATCCAAATAATAACCAGTTCCTAATAATAACCTAAAAGTGCCTATTGCATCAACTTCCACCGACTTGCCATCTCCCACAAAGATGTATCTTTCACCATCATTTGGCTTTCGGTAGCTCAGGCAACCCGCATAGAAACACTTATGTGAGTAGTAGCACCAGAATCTAACTACCAAGTGTTTCTAGGCACTGAAGCTAAATTAACCTCAGAACAGACCAAAGTAAAAATTATACCTTTCTTTGCACGCCAAGCGTGATATTTGGCACAATCTTTCTTGAGATGTCCAGTTTTGTTACAAAAGAAGTAGCTGTCAATTTTACTGCTGTTTCTTTTGTGCTGGACCCTTAATAGCAGCTTCATATTCTTTCTTTCTTTTTTTGCCCTTATCTTTAGAGGTGCTTGCCAAGTGAGCACTTTCAGTTCTGTCTTGCTTCAACCTTTCTTCCTCTTGCACACAATATGAAATGAGCTCATTTAGAGACCATTTCTCTTTTGGCAGTTGTAACTAACCTTAAAGTGACTGAATTGTGCAGGAAGTGAGATCAATACCAAATGCATGAGCAAGTCATCAGATAGCTCAAGCTTTAATCTCTTAAGTTTAGAAGCAATATTGGACATCTCCATGATGTACTCCCTTATGTTTCCTTTGCCTTTATACTTCATTGAAATCAAGCCTTGCAAAAGCGTGCTTGTTTCAGCCTTATCGTTTTTAACAAAACGCTTTTCAATCTCGGCAAGGAACTCTTGGCATTAGTTATCCCCTCGGATACTGCGCCCCTGAAGGCTTCTGGAATGCCGCGCTTGATGATCATGAGACTCATGCGATTTGAGCGATCCCACTTCTCAAAGTTCCTCTTTTATCAAGTGAACTTTCAGCCGTAAAGAAGCGGGTTGCTCAACCTTGAGCGCAAGGTCAAGATCCATGCAGCCCAGAACAATTAATATGTTCTCTTTCCAATCCTTGAAGTTTGTTCCATTTAGCATAGGAATCGAATTTATGTTGGCAGATATAGTAGTAGCAGACATATTAGGTGTATAGAGAACAAAATAACCAAAAATTATGCTCACATTAATAAACAAAAATAATAATCAATAAATTCAAATAATGGTAAACCCATTCAAGATACCCAGCACAACATTAATATCAAGTCTTTGGACAGTAATATTAATTGTAAGTGGTACTCTTGTTGTAGTGATCAAACATTGACAATAACTCCTGTTAAATAATAAGCCAATCTTTGGATTGTCTTACTATTTACATGGAAACCTAATAATTGTCATATGTTTACCACCACAGGTGCATGTGTAATTCTGCCAAATATTAGCCTTCCTTTGGGCCGACCAATACTCGCATGAATAAATACATATACACAACCTTCTAATATTCAAAATAAAATAATTTCCACAAGAGAGGTTGCTTTGGCAACATGTTGCTTCCATTAATTTATTGTTGAATATTATGTACCAAAAATTAATAATACCAAAATTTGAATTTAATTGATTCCTTAAATCAATTCCCTTAAAATTAAAAGAAATTAAAACTCTTTAGGGCCCTTTCGAAATAGAAAAAAATAGATTTGTGAAAGGTAAATCCCTTCGCGAAAGGTTTCGCAACCTACGCGAAGGGTCTCGAAACCTGCGCGAAGGGTTTCGCAACCTATGCGAAGGGTTTTGAAACTTACGCGAAGGGTTTCGCAACCTACGCGAAGGGTTTTGAAACTTACGCGAAGGGTTTCACAACCTACGCGAAGGGACTACGAACACCCCAAGGCTTTTCGTGAACTACCCTTTCTTGATTCGTTGAATCAAGATTAGGGTTTTACGCTAAAACTACTTTAAGCATCGAAACAGTCTGAATCCATAGGATTGCCAAAACCTTTCACGTATACATTAAATAGCTAAAAGACAAAAAACATGGTCATTCAATATTCATTAAAAGCAAAACTTTCCAGCGTGAACATTGAATGAATATTCATTAAAGAAACTTAATCCAGTGTGTATACATAAATTGTCATGCAACACCACATTTAAAGCATGTACACGCATGTGTATATATATATATATATGCATACGAACAGCAATTGCATAAAAGAAGATCAAATAACTGAAAATTTCAAAATTTTGAGAACTAAAATTAATCCCCAAAATTTAAACCCTAGCCATTAAATCTTAATCCATAAAAAAAAATTTCTCAATGATTCAACATGAGTAGGCTCTGATACCACTTGTTGATTATTTAATTCATATCGAATCATCAAGAAAATAAATTAATGCGGAAGCGTACCTGAATCCATTGATGTAATTTTGTGGTTCTTGATCTTCCAAGCCAATACGTAGGTTTCTTTTCTTAATTCTCTCTGACGATGGGATCTCAGATTGATTAGAAAACTCTTTTTTACGTATGACCTGGGGACCATAACCTATTTATAATAACTGTAGAAACCCTACTTCTATTCGGCCCATCATAAAATAGAAATATGGGCTTAGGTATCTACACATTAAAGGCCCATACAAAATTGAGATGTTATAAAGCCCAAAACCTTAAAACCTTAACAGACCAGTTTAAATGGGCTTAATCTTTATGATAGCCTATAACACACAAATAACATATTTGGCCCACAATTAATTATTTTCCAATAATTGTGGGTAGTGGGGCAACGCCGTTATCCTCATTTCCTCACCACTTTCGCATCTACTGTTTCTTGCAGTCTACAATCGAACAGAGCCATTCTGATCTCGTTGCCCTTCCGTACGCCTGCTTGCCTGGAAAATACGCAAAGGTATTTCTAGATGATTCCATAAAACATTCCTATTCGAACTTCCTATCTAACTTTCTGTTATTTGTGGTGTGATTTGTATATATATGTATATTTTCCTGCTCTCACCTTAGCTACCAAAAAAAAAAAAAAAAAGTAATTAGCAAAGTGAGAGTGCACCAAAGAAAAAGTCATTCCTAGTCAAAGTCTCTCTCAGAAATTTTATCCATCCATATTCACTACGAATCTAGTTGGTAAATTGGAAAATTACATCCTCAAAGGAAAGGAAAAAAATGGCGACAATGATTAGGAGGAGGGATGGTAGGGAGGAAAAGAAAAATGATGAACAACCACAAAATCCAGCAATCGGAAGTGTGCTCGATGAAGTAACGGAGCTGGACTCATCTAAGATGCCTTGGGAAACAAACAACTAAAATAAATTGGAACATTGAGAGGAAGTGATTAATTAATAGCTTTATTTTGCTATATGCAGAGCCCCCAAAATCGGAGCTTATTATTTGTTTGTGAGTTTACATTAAAAAAAATATATAAAATATTAAACATGTGACAGAAAAATTGGGGGAATTTTCTTTCATTCATTTGAGAGAGTTTAGAAGAAATAATATAGTAATTTCTTCTTCTCATTTTGCAGTTACAAAAATTACAGAAAAAAATTGTGTTACTATTTGGTAATTGTATCCTTCTTATTGCCCTTAGACCACTATTGTGCTTAATTTCCTTTAGTTTTTTTGTTTTGTGCTTGATGATAATTTACATTACTGAATTTAAATCGAATTCAATCTAATAATAAGATTCGAATCAAGAATTGCTGCAGGTGTCCCACATCAATCCGAATCGAATTCAATCTAATAATTAGATTCAAATCAAGAATCATATGATTTTGGCATCTACACCCAATACAGAACTCATTAATTCTAATACAAAACCTAATTTTATAGTACCATATGCCTTATTTATTTCTACCTCCATTGCAAAATAAGAGAATCACCTAATATTCTAAAAGGTAATAGTAAAACTACCTTCAATTAATTTCCCAAAACCTTCACAATAATATTATAAAAAAATTAGGGAATTACCTTTTCAGAATGAAGGTACAATTAGCTTCTGTTTGGTGGATCCATCCAAAATTAAATTTAAACACACACACACACACACGCACGCACACAAATTTTGGCAATATAAATACCCAATATACCCATATTATGAAAATAATGATGGAAGAACTACCTTCGCAATTGATTTCCTGATAGTTGACAATAATTTTATATATGACATTACATTAGTTAATAGGTTCGAAATTACTAAAATAATTTATGGGATTAACTTTCAGAATTAAAACTGTGGAACCATGATTAGCCTTCTTTAACATCCATCCATAATTTTAAAAAGGAAAACAACTTTAGTTCAATTCGTACGTACTATACCCTATAATGTTTCTTATAAATTCACTTGGAAAGCTGTCAGGGTCAAATACTTTACTTTCTACCCATTTGAAAGATAGTTTCTTTTAACTTCTTTCTTTATAAAACCTTTATCTATTTAAGTTTTCTAGTCTTTTGATGCCCTTCTTTCAATGTCTGAACTTACTATAAAGTTATTATGATAACTGGAATCTTACTTCTAACTTTATTAGATTCTTTGCTATATATGTGCTGTTCGGATGGAGAAAATAAAATGAAATAAAATAAAATAAAAAGTTAATGTAAAGGTGATTAACTTTAGGTATTGAGGGGCTATAACCATCCAATGTCTTGATCCCCCTCTTTATGTGTTATTGATTGATTTTCAACTTACTAAGTTTCGTTCATATCATCCTCAAATCCTACTAGTATTGGATCATGTAAATTTCAAGCTTGCTACCCAATTTATTGCACAAAGTTAATGCTTTGTTAGGGAAATTGTCTCACCTCATATGTGGGGATCAAATGTTCATTAACTGTAATTTAAACAATCTCACCTGCATAACTCTATGCAACTGTCACTTTGCATGAATTACTAGAATGCCAATATGGCATACAAGTAAATTATATAATCCAACCTAGATCAACCCTTAGAAAAAGGGTAATAAATGGGTTCAACCTAAAAATATGAAACGCCACGTAATTAATTTCTAGGTGCATTTAAATTATCATCTTAGAAATTGAAATAGATTCAGATTTTCTTAAATTTATTCACTGTTGCTTATGTTCCGCTCTTGCATGCTTCATATTTTCATAGGAATGGCCGAATCTAACAACCGGGGTCGAGGACGATTCAAGAGAACGGCCAATAGGAGCCAAAGGCATGGCCACCCTTCGTATGACACATTCAGGTTTGTCAGTGAACGTGCTTCACAAACTTTTGATGACCACTTCAGTAGCAAGCCAATGGTGGTTGAGCGTTACGTCAAGTTTAGCGACACGAAGCTCCAAGCATTAGGATTGGTTCCAGAGTTTCGCAGATATGGGTGGGAGAAGTTTCTCACACAAATAGGTCAGGCATGTGAAGACATTGTCCCGAGTTTTATGCAAACATCACCTGTATTGACCAACAACCGGATGGGCCTCGCATCGTGTCCAAACTAAGAGGTGACCTTTTACCATCGGCCCTGAGGACTTTGAGTCCATCTTTCGCCTCCTCGTGGTTAAGGATATAGATTTTCGTCTCGATCACACCAAGTATTCCAAGGAAGTTATGGTCGGAATAATGAGTCATAATAACAGCCCATTGTTGCATCCACAATACAAGCAGACTAACTTGAAGGACCAATTTCGCCTACTCCACCTGATGACGTGCTCTAGTCTCATTCCACAGAAGAGGACGTCAGACATTTCTGCGGATCGCGCCACTTTGACGTGTGCCATCATGACTAATAAAACGGTGGACGTCAGGAGGCTCATCGGCGATGTCATTCACAAGCATTCGAAGCAAGTCCAACACCCGGGCGCACTTCCGTTCGGTCTCTTTATCACCAAGGTTGCCAAGGCAAAGGGCATATAGCTGAGTACTGAGGACAACACGATAGACCTCGAGTGTCTAATAGACGAGTCCACCCTAAACTGCAACACATCGTAAAAAAAGCAAAAAAAAAAACCGTCTCGAGCAGTTGCCAACTCCTTTGCGAGCTACAGTGGCACAATCAACAACATCCTTGAAACGATACGAGAGATCCAGGCAAACCAGAACAAACAACAAGAGCTTGACCATGCCTTCCAAGAGGAGGTGCGCAAGGAGCTCCGTACACTGGGGGCGAGCAGCAAACTTTCTTTGACTGGGTACGTAGCCAACACCTCTTTTTCCCCAGTCTTAGACAGTTTCCATGACCATGCCCGCTGCTTGATCGTCCTACCAAGGAACTCTCTCATTGCGTACGCGTCTTTTTGGCTAACATTTTGCCACACCAACAGATGTACTCTATTGTCGGATTTTACTTTTTCGGTTCTGTACAGTTTTATTTGTAAACTAACGCTGTAACTACCCAACTACCAATCACAGCCCAATGTTGTAGTAGTTGGGTAAGGTTAGGATAGCGGACAACAGCAATGCATATGTGAATTTCAAGTGATTTTGGCCCGTACAATGTCTTGACTTTATTATTATAATGTCAATGGTGTCAACCTTATTGTGCAACTTCTTTGTATCAATTATTACATTACATGCAACTCAATCTACATTACTACGTAATACACGTACCATATACTACACTTGATACGATTTAATTGCTTTATGAAGTAACTGTGCTGATTTACGCGCATTAAATCTTCAGTTTGCCATTCCCCTTATGCTTCTGTATAGTTCCGTTAACGCATTACAACTATGTTTTAACGCAGTGACTTTGTCTTATGTTGGTACCAATGTACATGTGTTGCTTCGTTACAATTTTGAATTTGTTATTTTATGTTTGCTCTAGCTTTGGTTGTTTTTGATGTTGAAATGGTTTTTCTTTATCCATGGGCAATGAGTTTTGATGTATTGGGTGTATTAGCTTCCATTTTCGTGCGGGTTTGTTAGCATTTGACAAATGAAAAATGGCAAAAAAGAAAACATTTACTCCTTTTCTCTATCTTGCACTTATAATATTTTGTCTAGGTGGATTTCATGTGGCGGTGGCTCACAAATTTTTTGCATAAATGGCAACATTATGACAGTTGGAAACACTTACCTAGCCAAAACTGATACAGGCTCGATTATAAATTAAGTTTTCAAATCTATGTTTCATAAATCAGTTACAAGAGAATCAATATATTTCATATGTTGAATGCAACTCAAGCCTTTCAAAACAATTGAATTCTCATTACAGTTGCTCAAACATGAATATGCCGAAATTGGATCTGAAATGGAAGCCTAGATGTCGTACGAGGAGGCTTTTTAAAACGACCACAAGATGGCCGCGGGGTGGGTGATAGTTCACCTGGGCGCGGGGAAGGCGCTGGTTCGTCTCGGCTATAGTGCACCCCGCAGGGAGGTCAATGGGAAGTTGATGGTTCACATGCAGAGGACTAGCAGCTAGTGTTTTGGCAGTGTGGGTCGCATTCTGGGCGCAAAGAAGGCGCTGGTTCGACTCGGCGAATGGTCACCCCGCAGCGACGTCGATGGGAAGCCGATGGTTCATGTGTAAAGGACTACCAGCTGGTTGTTTAGCAGTATGGGTCGCATCTTGGGCGTGAGGAAGGCGCCAAGTCGACTTGGGTCCAATGCAATAATATTTTAATTTATTCTCATTATGTTTGAGAATAGTATTAACGTTATGTCTAATATCTTAAAATAACTTTAATTTTTTCCTTTTTTTTTGTTGACGTACCGATATAAATATCATTGTTGCGTCTTAATTACAATATTATTAACTTATCTAAATAATAATTTGTGCTTATAAACTAAAATTCTGTTTTAACTTTCTCAGAAATTTCATTGACGATTTAATTTATTTTCTTTTTGTTTTTTATTTTTTGTTTTTTTACAAAAACTAATAGTTATATTGTACATAACTATGAAAGAAGTAATTAATAACATAGTTAATGTGTACGTAATAATTATTTCTAAAATAAAAAACGTAGACTAACAAATTTTCATTTTCACCCGTAAAACTTCAATTTGTTCACGAGTCAGCTTAAAATTTTCAGTATTACTGTATCTTTCATTTATAATTTGTTTACGAATTATAAGATTGTATTCCAATTTTGTATTAATTTTAATTGCTAATTTTTTTCGAACAAACAACTAAGTTATTGTTGTCCACCTTTTAAATGAAATTTAAGTTCACTTAGCTTATGAGAATATTTTAATTTTTACCATAAGAAAGCAGTCTGCACATTAAAAAGTTTAATAGAATATATTTTATCGATAATATAAATTTTTAATGAAAAAATAATTTCCAAATG
Organism: Vitellaria paradoxa; assembly: GCA_019916065.1. Taxonomy (NCBI): domain Eukaryota; kingdom Viridiplantae; phylum Streptophyta; class Magnoliopsida; order Ericales; family Sapotaceae; genus Vitellaria; species Vitellaria paradoxa. The sequence continues at coordinate 44,823,353 of CM034242.1, forward strand.
TGATGCAGAAAATGACTTATTCAGCTTTACAAAAATACAAATTACCAGAAAAATTAGATGACGGAAAATAACTTACAATTTGTTAAATCAAATTTATTGCTTATCACGGCATAAAGAAAAAAAAAAAAACACATGCACCACGTGGGCACAGGCATTTGTTATATTATAAGTGGAAATTATTTTTTTCGAACAAACAACCAACTTATTGTTGTCCACCTTTTAAATGAAAATTCAGTTCACTTAACTTAACTAGAAAATTTTAATTTTAACCACAAGAAAGCTATCTACATTATTACGTATTGTTAAGTGATTACTTTCTAAATTATATTAAATTAATTAATTATCCTTTGTACACTTCTTTCAGGTAGCAACTGTTTGTTTGCACGTAAAAGAGATCTAAAGAAGTACGTTACGAAAACATATATATATATATATAATATATGAATATTTTCGTTTGGATCGAATAACGAAAATATATTTCAGTTATTGGACGAAATACACAAAATATTAAAAAAAAATTCCTTAATACATGTATTTAAAAATTATAATAACAACTCAGCTACTGTAAAATTTTTCAAGAAGTTAGGTAACAATGTATGTCTGCATGTTAAATAAATTTAATACAACATAATTTATCAAAATAATTTCAATTTTTAATAAAGAAATAATTTTTAAAAGTGATTCAGAGAATGACTTTCAACTTTACAAAAATACAAATCACTAGAAAAATCAAACAGTGGAATCTATCAATGCACATCACGTGCCCTTGGGTGTGGATTAAGTCCATATCAAATTTAGATACTTCCGTGGACAAACATGAAAGCAACCCCCAAACAAAAAGGGCATTCGGCTTTGAAAAATAAAAATTAGACTATCAACAGCAGTATACTACAGTAATTATTCATTCACCCTTACATAGGATGAGAACACATGCAATGCAACCACCAAGAAGGAAAAAAGTTAAATTTCCAAAGTGAAAACACAACTGAATTCTCATTAACCATTGCATATTGAAGCAGGTCTAACCTAACAAGAAATGTATTGCAACTTTTTTCACGAACAAGAAAGATTGAAAAAGAAAATAGACAGAGACGTTCTAGTAACAAGTTACACATCAATATCTCCTCCCAAAACACCGTAGTGTGCAACTTGCACATAGGGGTTGAAAAAAGAAATTCCATCCTACCATAACTTATTTAATTCTAAGAAAACCGTAATAGGCAGCCTAAATAGCAAATATAGCATGCCTAGCATATATACAATATAAAGGATATAAGAATTAGTTTTAACAATCATTGTGTAGTGTTTTAAAATGAAAAGTAAATTTAGTGTGACAATAGAATTCACATTCATTGACAATGTTATCAATAATAGAGCATAAGTTTTCAAGTGATGACTTTCACTATGTACTATCACAAGATGAAAAATAGAATTCACATTCATCTTCCCCTTACCAATTCCATTTCCTAATAAGTTCAATCAACACTAATATAAAATGCAAAACGCAACACGCTAAATGAAACATGTACTGAAGTGTCATGGAAAAGAACTCAAAGCCAACAATTCTTTAATAACCACAAAAGAGTTCACATCCATTAGATATTTCCATCACACATTTGAATAGCTCATGCCTACAATCAGTTCATAACATTAGGATCAAAATTATAAGTGCACATTGTTAAGAAAAATATAACAACAAAGATCATAAAGAAAATCCAGTTCGCCTAACAAAAGTAGTTATGCGTTCTTCTGCTCCGAAATGGGAAGAATAGGTCAACCCGATCCAACTCCATCTCTACCCGCACTAGCACCTCCATCAGTACCATCCTCATTCATATGGCCTTAGAGCTCATCTTCATACACAGACAAATTATCAATCTTTTGGTGAAGAGATTGGAAATTTGTAGTACAAAACGCAGTCAAGGCTTGCACGTCTCCACTGAGATGGTCTTGCTTCAGGCAAAGTGCAGCTACTTCGCCTTCCAATCGTATCAATGACAATGACACTTGGTTCATAGTAAAGGGCCTGGAACTTTTACTTGACTCTGCATCGTCATGCTCAGTTCGGGTGGAGTCAATAGCTTGACTCATAGATTTATGCACGGTGATATGGGAGATAGGATTGAGTTGGTTTGACAAAACTGAAGGTAGCTCGACACCTTCTCTTAACAACATGTTGGTGATGAGAACACCAAAGGGCAATGAATCACGAGTATGTTTTAGTTGTCGTGAGGTATAGAGAAGACGGAAGATGAACAGTGCTACGTCAAACTTTAGACAAGTAATATGGCATACATGATACGCCATGACAAATGGTCACTTCTGAGTAATGCGAGGTGGGGTCAATCGTGGCAGATACGAACAAGTTGAGCATTCGGTGATTTGTGTTCAACAACCCATGCACATAACATTCACCATTCCAGGGTGGAGACCCATCTAAGGTTAAAAAAACAGTTGATATCTCAAACCGAGTCAGTGATAGACCATCTTAAGTTGGGTAAAACATAGTCAGCCTTTTAATAGATGATGGTCTCTGAATTCCTAAATGGGTAGCAATGGTGTCTGGGCTGATTGTGACAGGTGTCCACGCAACCGTAGAGTGAATCACATTTTCATCAAAATCACAATGTTCGTTGAAATTTGCATAAAACTCCTGAACAAGTTTGACAGCTACCGACCCTGAAATTTGTGTCAGAGATTCCCAACCCAAATTTTCAAACAAGGGTTTCAGCATTGGAAAATCGTCAAGCTTGAGTTGTCGTTCGATGAGAACAGGTCTTTTTGAAAGCATATTTCTGAATTGATTACGGTTTACAAACCTATTTGACCCTACAAAAGGCTTCTTAGTTCGACAGCTAGCCATTTAAACCAGACAATGAACTCAATACGCAGGGAAGGAAAAAAACCCTAGGTGACCAAATGTGACACAAGTAGGATGGAAAACTACAAATGATAGATCAAGAAACAATGTAGAATGTGAAACTTACCTACGACAGATGCAAGGTGGACGACCTAAGTGTAAAGAGAAGGATAGCTGCTGCTCCAAGGTTTGGAGGTGTTTGTCTGAAATGAAAACGCATGCGAAGTTATATAAAAGGCCGCTTGGCCGAACCATCAGGTTCCCAGCGTCTACGGTGCATGTTCAAGACGAAGCCTCGGCTACCCATCGACCTCAATGCGCAATGTACTGGTAATTCTTCGAATCGGTGCCTTCGCTGCGCTATGCTCGCGACCTACACTGCCAAATTATATTTTATCTAGTCTACAGTTCTATGTATCATATAATTTCGTTTCCAATTTTATTTGTAGTTGGAACGGGTCAGGCATATGTTGTTTTTTTTCTACAAATTAACAAATTACTATCTAAAATAATTGTTATATTATTGTTATTAAACGAAATTATAATTACGTGATATATTTCTAATATTATTATGACACGTGGCATCGACTTGTAATTATTTTAAAGATTTTAATTCATATATTAAATTGATCAATCATAAGCTTGAATTATAATTAACTAATCTAAAAGGAATTACAATTGGACGTAATTTTGGTGATTCTCAATTTTTATTTATGTAGTTTAAAAAGAATTAAAGTTGTAGCTATTCATTTTATTGAGTCAACACTTCTATTTATAAGCTTGTTTGCTCCTTACAATTTGTTGGTACTAAGAATGTGAACGAGTTCACTATTTATCTTTATTACGTGATATTCCTTTTATATTGAAATTATTTTTGGGCTTATGCATTTACTTTGTAATATATTTTTTAATTCGTTAAAAAATATATCAAGTCTGATTTTTAGATTGTTTGATATTTTCTAATTTGATTGTTAATGTTAAGTTTGTAAATATTATTATAATTTTTTAAAGAAAAAATAATTTCAATGTATCAGATGTAAAGGAAAGCATATGAGTGTCCATTTTTCAATATATCATTTCTAAGTTGAGCTGGTAAGCTTTTTTTAAAATGTTTTAACATCGCCTTAATGCTATTGTTTCTCTAATTTTTTAGGTTTTACTAAATATTTTCATTATTGTTAAAACAAGGAATTTGTGTATATCAGATCGCAATGGAAGTCTTTTTTTGGGTAATTTCTCAATTTGTTAATTTGTCAATTCATTATTTTCACAAAATATTTATTTTTGTAGTTTCTTAAAAATTAATTAAAATTAGCCAAGTTATTATGATCGGTTTTATTTAATTATTTTTTACTAAAAACAATTGATTAAACCAGACGTATTATCATTTTTAATCCAGTAAATAAAAATATATTATAATTTAATTCTATTATTTATTAAAAATATTGAATAAAATATTTCGTAATAATTTAAATAATTTAATTGCACTATTTACTAAAAATAATGTAATACAATAATTCATATTAAAAAGTTAATTAAGTTAACTAAATTAATTAAAATTAATTGCGACTTACTTTAATAAAATTGACTTAATGCTAGTTGAAATAATTATTTTAAATTAATTATTATAATTAGAAAATTAAATTAATTGTGTAATTAAAAAATTTAGGGAAACTAATAATATAAATAAATTTATATTAATCACATTATTTATTAAATTAAATTAAATTAATATATTTGATTTTATTATTTATTAAAAATAATTTAGTAATATATATTCCTATTAATTAAATTAAGTATTTTAATTTAATCATTTGTTAGAGATAAATTATAATATAGATTACATATTAATTTAAATAATTTAAAAATAATTTTAGCTTAATAAAATATTTGAATGCGATAATTTATTTTAAAATGGTTTACGAAAAATGGATGAAGTATTAGAACTGACAACATGTTCGCAACAGAGAAAAATGTTGCGTGCATAAAATTTCATTTTTGTTTACGTTTTTTTGTTTAAATTTTCATTTTGTTGGAAAAAATGCAAACAAATTTAATAAGCAGGTTTCCGCTACCAGTTTATAAAGGTCCTGTTTGCCCGATCAAAAATACCAAACTTTAACTATTTTTTATTTTTTCAATAAAATTTTAACACATATTACCTTTATGTCGCATCTTTGTACTTTTACTGTACTTTTTCCTCAATATTTTCAACCAACAACCCCAAAATTTTTGAAATATAAATAGAAAAATAAAAAACGAAAATGTTACTAAACGGGGTCTGAATAAGCCAGTTCCAATCTAAGCAAATGCAGTAGATATATTAATATACAAAATTTTATCTAATGAAGTGCACATAGCCGGCGCTGCGTAGAAAAGCAGAAAAGTCCACAGCAAGGCGCAACCAAGCCGATGGTTCGATTACGACAGCATGCACAACTAAAATTGGACAGTGTACCTCGCGGCCAGGGCACAGGCAAGGGGAAGCTTGGGCCCAGGGTAGTAAGCCTCGAAGGCTAGCCACAAGGAAGGTGAAGCTTCGACCATGGCAGAGTACCTCGCAGGGAAGCCGAAGCTTGGACCCTGTTGGCTGGCACACCTCTGTTGCGAGTCTCTATGCAAGTTAATTACCATTATATTACGTTGCCTGTTTAAGGTAATAACCGAACTGAATTCCGAAACAATTGTATACATATGTTGTAACTTGTCTAGTGATGTATTTTAAGTGGTGGGCATACTTATTGTGTGCATCTGTCAAATGCCACAAGAGTTACGAGGATGAAGTAGTTACATCCCTATGAGCAATCATAAAACAAAGGCTATTGATAGTGACAGTAAAATGAGTTTATAACAATCTAGCATCGAACAATGCTTATAATGCAATAAATGAAATGGCCGAAAATGAAATTAAACTAGAATGGGTAAAACAATTCGACATATACACTCAACGAAAACTAATTACATTGGATGAATGAAATTTACAATACATAAACTGTTCTGCAAAGATTTACTCTCATTCAGAACGTTGGCTGGTGATGTGCCAATGCTTTAGCAACATTTAGGAATGCCTCTACCAAGTTTTGATCAAATATGCTCATATTGGGTTAGGATTTTGACCGGCAACTTGGTCACGAATGAAATCGCGTCATGCGTTCATTTTTGCATCATCTGCGAGGGCATCGGCATCTTCGTCCTCTTCTTCGAAGTCTTTGAGATCCGTAGGCTCGATGTTGGATTGGGGGGAAGCGAGGTCGAATTGCCGGCAGCGGATGCATGCATTAATGCATCAAGGATTGTTTGATCGGTGTCCCGGTGGTCGTGGATAAAATTGGGGAGTGCCATGGTACAACCGACTAGAGCGACTTGGTCATCAAAGTCGTAAGGCGGCATATTTTGCAAGATTGTCCACCTGGCCTTCCACATGCCAAACGTGTGTTTGATCACACTACGTAGTGAAGAGTAGAGCTGGTTAAATTGTTCATTAGCATTTCTAGGTTCAGGTCCATGTCTGAATTACTGCAGGTGCATCCGTTCTCCCTTGTAAGCGTGAGATATCCATGCTGGTTTTTGTATCCGACATCGACCAGATAATATTTATCTTGAAACCACATAAATAAAGGGAGGCAATATAAATTGCGTGTTAAGTTAACTTTGGTACAATGGAAAACATTCGTGTGGTGCGTACCACCGATTAGGTGTGGGAATTTTTAGGCAGGGTCGTTCATGACACTCTTGAGCACCCGGCCACGTGCATATTTCTCTCCACCCGCATGACACATACATAAAGCGTTGGTCAAAGTCACAGATGGCGATAAAGTTCTCTGTGGAACACCCTTCCAGCTGTAATAGGCATACGACGTTTCACTAGGCGGGACATAAGCGATGTGTGTGCCGTCCAATGCCCCAATGGCATCCTGCACATGAAACGGTACAGGGGTGATGGCATAATTTCCATAGAATCGAAACGTTTAGAACTCATTTGAATTTTACGATTTATTATCTTGAACAGGCGGTACTTAGGGTTGTCACGGATTTTACTTGGCAGTTGACGCTGGTTGGGTTGCAGTTGTAGGTAGTCATGCGCGAGAAGCTTCAGCCCGTTTAACAATAAGTGGAAGTATCTAGAGATTGTTTCTCCTGAATGTTGGAACCTTTCCTAAAGTGTCGGTTTGACATCCGAAGTGCAATTCTAGTCAAGAACATTGCGACACTCTCTTCAATAGTTACCGTACCAGTTGGGAGAAGGGACAACCCATAGTTTGTAGTAAGTTCCTTGCATAGTTTCAGGAAAATGTACTTATCTACCCGACACATATTGTACAGTTGTTTGGGGTGGCTCGCGAGGAGTTCCTGGACCCAAGCCTTCTCGGGCAGAGTCGATGTGTGGCAAGGCTGTTTCAGTAACCTGTTGTGAAAGTAGGTGGACGCATGTGCAACGGAAAGTAAGATAAAGTTCTCTTCCTTCTGGTAACGTTGAGCATGCTTCGAGGACATCCCGTCCTACACCAGGCTTCACGTAGCGAGTAGAACCCATGGTTACAACTTATAAAGTTCAGAAAATAGAAAGAACATATAAACGATACGAGTAACAAATAGATATGAGAAAGCGCTACAAGATTTAGACATTAAACATAGCACAAGAATCTAACAAACACAAGCAGAAATTCATTATTGTGCATGCTAATATGGGTTTGGACAAGCAAATTACATAACATTTAATCAATTCCACTAGAACTCAGAATTACTGGTAGTAGTTAGAAGCAATGCTGGCAAATGTTCAGAATACAAGGGATGCGGAATTTTAACTAAGCTAATAAATTAGTAAGAAGGTTGTGGGGGGAAACATAATCATGATCTGGAATGAAATTGGGGTAATAGGGCGTTGCCTTTTATTAGAAGGGTGTTGTGGCGAGGATGGTGCAAGACTCTGGGGTGGTGGCACCGAGGGACTTATCCGTTCATAGTGTAAGCCATTTAACCCGCGTGTCATCACAAGGCATGGCCCATGAATGCCTCTCGATTCATCGTATCTTTCAGGAAGTCTACGACCCACATGAAATTGGTAGTGTAGTCTATAGTGAACCCCCGGGAGTGAAGAGAGCTTTGCAATACATCCGTCTATGTTGTAACGGGAGCGTTGTGGACGTGGTACAGTGATCTATTACCCATGTAATAGGCGTTTGCAATGCGCTCAAGTGTGTCGTCATCTGTCTGCTTTGGTGAGCCTCATCGATGACTGTACATGGAACCATCAGCCGCTGAAGTCATCATTGGGACGACACCTTTTACCACTGCTAGAACTGCGGCCTTCATTGGTAAAAGGTACAGTAGGCTCGTTCAAGTCTGGGGGTGGGACCAAAAGCGCCATGCTCAGATTGCTAAGTAACTAATGGGGTAGAAAGTCCAGCTGAAGGGGTCCAGTGCCTTTCCTAGTTATGATAGTACCATGAAACACCCGTTCCATAAGTTCCTCATGGTCTGGACCCTTCTCTCGAAATTAAGTACCACCGAATTATCCTAGGTGGAAGTAGGTAATGAGTAATTTGTAGGAATCGCCAATGAAATCCCTTACACAGAAACGTCTTTCTTTATTAAAATGTATTAATGTAAAAGGAATAGTAAAAATGAAACTTACCACAGCCATTTGTTGCCACCAATAATCAAGCACATCGATGCTGCCTTTTGTAGGATCCCAACCAACTCCTGTGACTCTGACCTGGGGGATTTCAAGGCTATCCACGGCTTCCATTCTTTGCGTAATTTTTCAATATGGCTTTTGATTTGACTCATAGCTGAGCTTTTCCCAGTGTCTCGATTGAAATCTTCTGTTACTTTGGTATACTCGGGCCCAGATAGATGGCATCTTCTTTGGTGTCCATTCTCTAAATAGGCAGCCATCAAACTCAGCAACAACCTCTCCTCTTGGAAATCCCACATGGCATTGGCTCGGCGAGGATGTGAGGATGCGTGAGCATGCGGGCTCTGGCATTGTTGTGTGCACTCATCGGTGTTGAACCAATCCATACTAATAGAAGATACGACATTTGCAAAAAAAAAAAAAAACAACCATAATTTCTGAAGAATATGAAGAAATTGTAAAACATTTTAGTGAAAAGCAAACAAGGTGGATGGGAGTGTGTTTGTATTACATTGCGGTTGGACTCAAAATTGTAGTTTAGATCGAAGACCAAATTCACCGAATATCTACTACTTTAGTTTATTCGTACCCAATTACGTAATCCAATATATTCATTTTTAATATTTCTTCTGACATTGTCGGAGCAATTCGTATCTTGGTTTTACGATATTATCACTAACAACCAATTCATTACCTAGTTGAATTTTTCTAACCGTGAATGGAAGATACAAATTTGTTCTCTATAGAAGTAATGATTTAAATTAATTGTGTGATGAACTGGGAAACAATTTTACAATTATTTGAATTTGAGATGCCACTTATTTGTACATTGTGATAAGTTTGTCCATTTTGTGTGTAGGAGGACAAGATAACGAACTCATTTTGATCTGGTCAAAAGTTACTCGAATTGTAGATATGTATATTATAATTGCTCAAAATGGTAACGGACCATTTTGATTTCCGTTCGTAAATATAATTTCTTCATGTATGTATATGTTTACTTAAAAATTGTTAAATGGAATACCAATTACCAATTCTGTGGCGTGACTGTCCAAATCCCACAAAAGGACCCATTGGAACGAATTCCACCTTTAAGAGTTTTAAACTAAGAACAAACACACAAATATATAAAAAAAGTAAGGTCATTCTACAAGAGTGGACCAACGCACATGTGATCAGTTACTAGCTTCGCATCTTGATACAAATAGTAGAAAAAATAGCTTCACAAAACATTTTGTGAGCAGAACCATAATCCTTAAAATATCACAAGGATGAGCAGATACAAACCTATATGATGGTGTTGGACGGTGAGGAAGAGAAGCAAACAGTGAGGTGTGTCGAGGACGAAGATTGTAGCGTCGTCGGGAGAAGAGATATGTCGAAAAATTATGCTTTCGTTTGCTTGATCGAAGCCAATACATGTGTTGCATCTCTGCCGTTCTAACAACAACACGACCCCCTAGGGCTTTGGTGAAAATCAACCCTCTCCGTATGAGTTGGAGCAGCAGTCTTCCTTTTCCGTATCAAAACGCAATCGTTTTCATCGAATGGAGGTTGGATTATTTTTATTTCAACAGCCCAATTGATTTTGCATTGACCTGAGCTCATACGAAAGTAAAAAGCATTTTTCTTTTCAAGTCCATTGGAACGGATACTATAATAGTTGTTCCCACTGTAGAGCGACTGACACTTTTAGCTTTTGCACATGATAGTCGTTGGAACGTTTCGATATCAAATGTTCCAACGGAAATTTTGGTAAATTTTGGTAATTCTTTCAAACACTAAAAAGTATCTGACGCATTACATTTTTTTTACTTTTCCGGTACTTCTTGGTGCACCAAACAGGGCCTAAATTTTTAAAATTTTGATATTTGGAAAAATTATTTCACTGTCTAAAATCAAAGTACATCATCATTATGCAACCATGAATGTGGTATGATATGTGCAATCATACGTATATACTAATAATTATTCATCCTAAGGCCATGTTTGTTTGAGGATATTGGATGATGAGGATAAATAATACCATGAATAATATATGAGATTGGATAAAAGTTAGGATTAATTTTTTATATGAGATTATTTTTTGATATTTGGTTGGTGAGATATAAAGTGTGATAAAGATGTGATTTGATATGTGATGTGATAGAAAATAATATTGAACCTTTGGATCTTGGCAGGAAATAAATCCGGAGGTGGCGTATTAATAATACCACCTTCCCGATTGGATAAGTCATCCAGCCATCTGAGGGATAACCAAGCCAATCCGTGGGGCCCACAGATTAAATAAAAACCAAAACAAACACTTCACATGGTGGGTCCCACAGATAACCAATCCAATCCTCCTTCTCATCCAGCAAACAAATATAGCCTAAAAGCACAAAGGTTGCGTTTGGAGTTGAAAAGAATAAAACAAAACTCTATAGATCTCTATAAATACGAATTACGAGACAGTAAAATTTAAATTCTCTAGGTACTGCACAAAGTATGAGACATTAACTTTTATAATTTTGATACAACTCCAAACACACCCAAAGTATAAGTTATGTGTAAATAATTTAAATTTAAATTTATAAACAAACTTACTTGAAAAAATATAAAAATAAATTATAAAAATAAAAATTACTAATTAGTATCTATAAATTGTTTAATAAATGTATAAAATTTTATTATTTATTATAAATATTATTACATTTTTTAAAATATTAATTTAAAATCTTTTATATAAAAAATATTTAAAAAAATATAAGAAGAGTGAGAAAAAAAGAAAAATAATCTTGGCCATTGAGCAAATCCAATAGTTGAAAATATCTTAAATTCAAAATTTTTAACTTTATAAGTGACACAAAGAGTATAAAAGCGTATGTATTTAAAATTTAAGTTTTAAGCACATTAAAATTAAAATTTTATAGAAAATTAAAATTTAAATATATTTTTTAAAATAAAAATTTAGTTCGCTTTGTTTCATAGGTATTCATACATTATTTGATAAACTTGTGCAATTTTATTTTTTATTACAAATATTATCACATTTTTTAAAATATTAATTTAAAAACTTTTATATATAAAAAGTATTCAAAAAATATATAGAAAGAGTGAGACATTATGTTTTCATGTGATGTGACCGAAAAGACAATCAAATTAGAGAGAGAAAAAATTAATTCTGACCATTAAATAAATTTAACAGTTGAAAATATATAAATGTAAAATCAATGAGCTGTAGATGTACATGACATTTGTAGAAAATAAAAGTTGTGATAATCAGGACAATCAATCCAGTTTCACGCGGAATATAAAAAATATTCAAAAAATATATGAAAAGAGTAAGAGATTATGTTTTCATATGATGTGACTAAAAAGACAACCAAAGTGTAGAGAAAAAAAAAAGTAATCCCAACCATTGAATAAATCTAACGATTGAAAATATACAAATATCAAGCTATAAATATACATGAAATTTGTACAAAGGAAGAGTTGTCACAGTCAAGACTGTTAATCCAATTTCATGTGAATCAACTGTTGTTGATCTAATAGTGGTGAAACTTTGATGATGCAAGACAAATATTAAAAAAAAAATTAATTTTCTATTTATTTAGAAATGAAAAAAAATATAATTTATATAATTTTATAAAATATAATATACGTATGTATAAGGTTTGACTTTCAAAGTTCAAAATGTAAAAAAAAAAAAAAATTATTTGTGACATTTAAAAGATTGACATGTATAAAAAACATGGCATGGCATTCCACGTAGGACGCCTCCAACCCAATGCAACCCTATCCCTCAGGCCATCCCAACTCAATGCCAGACATCTCCAAACCAACGCCATCCTTCAAGACGAGCCATCACTAACCCCGAGCCACTCTACGTAGGACAAATGTCTAATCAATGATCAAATTCGTCACCGTTACATCAACAACCGACTGTCATAGTTTTTTCTTTCTACCTCTATTATCTACAAATGATATATATATCTATACAACAATATCTATATTACAATATCGCTCATTTAATGTGACTTTTGTCTACGCGGATGCTATGCCTGAGGTGGGGTGTGCAGCCTGAGAGAGTGGGCAAGTCTTTTTGAAATTTCAAACCTTATATATACACTAGTGAATACCTTTGCAAAGCACAGATCGCTTAACACTCATCTCCCTTTTACACTACGTATATAACTGTCACTTCAATCGATATGCTTTTGTTATATAAATTGGAATTTCAAATTTCAAAATTTGAAAAAAATGGGTAGTAATGATGTGGTAAAGTTTTAGCGATAGTTGGGACAAATATTAAATCATAAGTTATTTAGCGTGTAAATAACTCAATTTTGAAATCATAAAGCAAACTTATATAAAAAAGTGTAAAAATAACCTATAAAAATAAAAAATCACTAATCAAAAGTGATTTTTATAGGTTATTTTTACACACTAAATTATATTTCTATTTAAGTTTGTTTTTCTTTAAAACAAAAAAAATATAAACAGATTTAACAAATATTTTCTTGTTGCCAGTTTACAAAAGTTTGAAAACATAAATAGAAATTTTATTTAAATGTTTAATTTTAATAAAATTTTAAAGAACATTAAAATCTAAATATGGAATAAAAAGATTTAATTAACTTTGTTATATATATTTAACTTTGTTAGATATATTATCATTATCAAAATTTTTAAAAATAATTATTTAAAAAATTTTATATATAAAAAGTATTCAAAAAATATATAGAAAGGGTGAGGGATTATTGGTGCGTTTGACGCATTGATTTTTGCTAAAAATCTCTGAAATTATTTATTTGATTTGAAAACTATTTAATTTAATTTAATTATTTTGTAAAAATATAGATAATTAAAATAATTCACTTTAATATGATGCAATAAACATAGACAAAGTGTTAAAATTGAAAAAATATTCTCAATAGAAAAAATAGAGTAAAAACACTTTTTTATTATGTTTTTCTGTTTTAGTTTACATTTTCTTGAAAACAAAAAAAAAAATATAAACAGATTTAACAAAATGTTTTTATTACCAATTTACAAAAATTAAAAAACATAAATAGAAATTTTAATTTAAATGTTAAATTTTAATAAAACTTTAAAGAATACTAAAATCTAAATATGTATTAAAAAAATTAATTAACTTTGTTAGATATATTATCATTATCAAAATTTTTAAAAATATTAATTTAAAAAAATTTATATATAAAAACTATTCAAAATAAATATATAGCAAGGGTGAGGGATTATGGGTGAATTTGGCGATTCTGAAAATATTGGAAATTATTTATTTAATTTAAAAACTCATTAACTTAAATTAATTATTTAGTAAAAATAAATTTAAATAATTAAAATAATTCACTTTAATATGATGCAATAAAAATGAACAAAGTATTAAAATTGACAAAATGTTTGCAATAGAAAAAAAGAGTAAAAACTCTTTTTTATTTCATTTTCTTGTTTAAGTTTGCATTTCTTTTAAACAAAAAAATATAAATAGATTTAACAAACTTTTTTCTGTTGCCAGTTTACCAAAATTTAAAAACATAGATAGAAATTTTAATTTGAATGTTTAATTTTAATAAAATTTTAAAGAATATAAAAATCAAAATATGTAATAAAAAATTTAATTAATATTGTTAGATATATTATCATTATCATATTTTTTGACATATTAATTTAAAAAATTATACATATAAAAATTATTCAAAAAAATATATAGGAAGAGTGAGGGATTATGGGTGCATTTGCGTACTGATTTTTTCTGAAAATCTCTGAAATTATTTATTTAATTTAAAAACTCTTTAATTTAATTTAATTATTTAGTAAAACTAAATTTAGATAATTAAAATAATTCACTTTAATATGATGCAATAAAAATGAACAAAGTGCTAAAATTAACAAAATGTTTGCAATAGAAAAAATAGAGTAAAAATACTTTTTTATTACTTTTTTTTGTGTTAGTTTGCATTTTTTTGAAAACAAAAAAAATATAAATAGATTTAACAAATATTTTTCTATTGTCAGTTTACAGAAATTTAAAATATGAATAGAAATTTTAATTTAAATGTTTAATTTTAATAAAACTTTAAAGAATATTAAAATCTAATATGTAATAAAAAAATTTAATTAACTTTGTTAGATATATTATCGTTATCAAAATTTTTAAAATATTATTTTAAAAAAATGTTTGCAATAGAAAAAATAGAGTAAGAATACTTTTTTTGTTATTTCATTTTTCTATTTAAATTTACATTTTTTTAAAAACAAAAATATATAAACAGATTTAATAAGTATTTTTCTGTTGTCAGTTTACAAAAATTTAAAAACATAAATAGAAATTTTAATTTAAATGTTTAATTTTAATAAAATTTTAAAGGATATTAAAATCTAAATATGTAATAAAAATTTAATTAAATTTTTTAGATATATTATCACTATCAAATTTTTTAAAATATTAATTTAAAAAATTTTATATATAAAAATTATTCAAAAAATATATAGGTAGGGTGAAGGATTATGGGTGCGTTTGGTGCACTAATTTTTTCTAAAAATCTCTGAAATTATTTATTTAATTTAAAAATATTTAATTTAATTTAATTATTTAGTAAAAATAAATTTAAATAATTAAAATAATTCACTTTAATATGATGCAATAAAATGAACAAAGTGTTAAAATTGACAAAATGTTTGCAATAAAAAAAATAGAGTAAGAACACTTTTTTTGTCAATACATTTTTCTATTTAAGTTTGCATTTTTTTGAAAACAAAAATATATAAACAGATTTAACAAGTATTTTTCTTTTGTCAGTTTACAAAAATTTAAAAACATAAATAAAAATTTTAATTTAAGTGTTTACTTTTAATAAAATTTTAACAGATATTAAAATCTAAATATGTAATAAAAATTTAATTAACTTTGTTAGATATATTATTATTGTCAAATTTTTTAAAATATTAATTTAAAAAAATTTGTATAAAAAAATTATTCAAAAAAAATATAAAAAAGGTGAGGGATTATTGGTGCGTTTGGCACCCTGATTTTTGCTAAAAATCTTTGAAATTATTCATTTAATTTAAAAACTCTTTAATTGAATTTAATTATTTAGTAAAAATAAATTTAAATAATTAAAACAATTCACTTTAATATGATGCAATAAAATGAACAAAGTGTTAAAATTAATAAAATATTTGTAATAGAAAAAATAGAGTAAAAATACTTTTTTATTATGTTTTTCTGTGTTAGTTTGCATTCTTTTGAAAAAAAAATATAAACAAATTTAACAAACATTTTTCTGTTGCTAGTTTACAAAAATCTAAATATGTAATAAAATTTTAAAGTATTCAAAAAAATATATAGGAAAGATGAGGGATTATTATCAATTTTACATTCAATCAAATTTTGTCACATATCACTTTTATTATATATACATTTAACTCATTTGATTACCAAAAAAAACCTGTGGCCCCAGGCAGCCACCACGGTGAGGCCTCTCTCACTCAACAGAACCCCCTGGCAAGTAGCCTTTCTAACGTAACTCGGCTACGAAGGAACAAGAAAATAAAGAAAACGAAGAAGAACGGCTGAAAGAAAATATTCTAGGGTTTCAATCTCATCAAATTTGTTTAAAAATAATAACATAATGTGCTATTTATAGGCACCAACAGAAAATCCTAACCCTAATAGATAAATCCAAAACAAATACAATTAAATAAATAAACTAATAATAATCCAAAAATATAATTAAATAAATAAACTAATAGTAATAAAAACATCATTAGGCTTGGGCTTCCTATCTCGTCTAGGCCTAAATATGGGCCTACTCCATGCTCCATCATTCTCTCCCGGTTGAAAAGAACTCTGCTTCGAAGAGTGGGAGGAAGGTAGCCATCTAACAATGAAGGATCGAAATGACGAAGATCATTCTCCAGTATCCAAGTAGCATCAGAATCAAGACGACAATGCCATTTGACAAGGAAGCGACGAAAACTACCATCTAGAGAAGTCACGAACTCATCATCAAGGATAGTGTCTACTATCTCATTAGAATACTGTAACGAAGGCACAGAGGGTGCACCTTTGCTAGCTCCACCTGCAAACACACTAGAAGGCAAAGCAGGAGGCTCAAAAGTGCATCGGTAAGGTAGCAGATCTTCTACATTGAAAACAGGACTAATATCAATGTCATTAGACAAATCAAGAAGATATGCATTAGATCCCAGTCTACGAGTGATAGAATAAAGGCCCATGGCTCTTGCATAAAGTTTTTTTTAAAATGTTTTTGGAATTCTTTCAGGACGAATGCGAACCATGACATATTCACCAACATTAAATTCCCTAGATCTATGATACACATCAGCAGCTAGTTTATATTCTTTATTACTTAGAGAAATCTTTCGCCTAATCTCAGCATGCAAGTCATGGATGTGTTTTGCAAAGTTTTCCGCAGGTTTAGACACACGCATATGAGGTGGCAAAGGAACAAGATCAATGGATGTGCATGGTGAGTAGCCATTAACAATTTGAAAAGGACTTTTACCAGTTGAACGGTTAACATAATTATTATAAGCAAACTCAGCTGTTGGCAAAATTAAATCCCAAACACCTTGTTTTACCCTAACCAAACATCTAAGCATATCACCCAAACTATGATTAATAACCTCAGTTTGACCATCAATTTGAGGATGAAAAGTAGATGAAAATTTCAACGTAGTTCCAAACAATTTCCAAAGAGTTTTTCAAAAATAGCTGACAAATTTCACATGCCTATCAGATACAATGGTGGAAGGCAAACCATGCAATTTAACAATTTCTTTAAAGAATAATTTAGCAATATGGGAAGCATCATTGGTTTTGTTACATGGAATAAAATATGCCATATTAGAAAACCTATCAACCACAACCAAAATAGAATCATGCCCTCTAGCGGTCCTAGGCAATCTAAGAACAAAGTCCATGCTAACATCCTTCCAAGGTTCATGAGGAACACGTAAAGGAGTATATAAACTGGTGTTTTGTTTCTTAGCCTTAGCTAACTGACATGTTCGACATTGTGCAACTATCCTAGCAATATCCTTTTTCAGAGACGGCCAATAAAATCTACATTCAACCAATGCAATGGTTTTATCCCTCCCAAAATGTCCAACTAAACCACCTGCATGCATCTCCCAAACTAACAAATCCCTAAGTGATGTTCGAGGTATGCACAATTTAGTCACTTTAAACAAATAACCATTTTCAACAAGAAAGTCAACATATTCATGACGGTTACCTTTACTAACCTCATCATAAACAACACCAAAGTCAGGACATGCAGAATACTCATCCTTCAATCTATCAAACCCAATGACATGAGCACTCATACAATGAAGTGTAATAGTTAATCGACTAAGTGCATCGGCAGCTTTGTTTTCAATACCAGCACGATGGTTAATCACAAAAGAATGTTCATTCAAAAATTCAACCCACTTAGCATGTCGAGCATTCAATTTCTTTTTTGAGTTTAAATATCTTAAAGCTTGGTGGTCAGAAAACAACACAAATTCAGTAAGCAACAAATAAAACCTCCAAAAGCGAAGACTTTGCACTATAACATAAACTCTTTATCATATGTAGAATATCGTCTTTTTAGCATCATTGAGTTTTTCACTAAAGAAAGCTTTAGGGTGACCTTGACTTAAGACACCACCAATACCTACACCTAATGCATCACAAGCAACCTCAAAAACTTTGGTAAAATCAGGATGCCTCAAAACAGGTGCCTCAGTCATTTTTACCTTGATTTTTCTAAATGCCTAGCTAGCAGCATTAGACCATTGAAACTCTGCATTTTTTAAACATTCTATGATAGGAGCCATAGTGGTGCTAAATCCCTTAATAAATCTCCTATAGAAAGAAGCTAAACCATGAAAACTACGAGCCTCAGTGACAGATTTTGGTTCAGGCCACTCCCTAATAACTCTAACCTTTTCGGGGTCAGCTAAAATGCCATGTTCAGACACAATAAAACCTAAGAAAAACACATGTGGTTGCATGAAAGAACACTTCTTAAGGTTAACATAAAGTTTAGCTTGTCGCAGAGTGAGAAAAACCTGTCGAAGGTGTTCTAAATGCTCTTTTTTTGGATTTGCTATAGATCAATATGTCATCAAAGTAGACCACCAAAAATTTCCCAATGAAAGGCTGTAGGACATGGGTCATAACTCTCATAAAAGTACTAGGAGCATTAGACAAACCAAAAGGCATGACTAACCACTCAAACAAACCATCTTGTGTTTTAAATGCAGTTTTCCACTCATCCCCTGGCCGAACACGAATTTGATGATAACCACTATGCAAATCTATCTTAGAGAACCAATTAGAACCAGCTAATAGATCCAACATATCTTCCAGGCGAGGGATAAGAAATCTATATTTGATTGTGATCTTATTGATGGCTCTACTATCCACATACATTCTCCAAGATCCATCTTTCTTAGGTGTAAACAAAGCTGGCACCGCACAAGGACTAAGGCTATATCTAACAAATCCTCTCTCTAAAAGTCCTTCTACTTGCCTATTCAACTCCTCTCTCTCTTTAGGATTCATCCTATAATGTGGAAGGTTAGGCAATCGAGAACCTGGAACTAAATCTATAGCATGCTAGATATCTCTCAAAGGTGGTAGTTCACTAGGTAACTCATTAGGCACCACATCAATAAAATCATCTAGTAATTTATCTTATTGAATAGACTAGCGTTTTCTCGTGCCTTGAAAGAAAATAATAATAATAATAATAATAATATATCCATATTGTCTTTTGTAGTTGTTATATATAATAATAGTTTTTGTTCATGTCTAAAAACACATAAACAAATAAATAAACTACATTAAACTTTTAACTTAATCAACTAAAACAAAATTACTAAACCTGAACTAAAATAAAAAATCATGGTCCTTCAAAATCTGTACCTTTTCGTTTTGTTTTACTGTCATTAGCTTTCTAGTCAAAACCATGAACATACAACATAGACGATTACATTGAAACATGAAAGGAATAGGAAGCTTGCTAAATGCAAGATTCTTTGTTTGGATTCGATCTAAAAGAGGGGAAAAAGGGGGGGCAGATAGCTAAGATTTAGCAGACTTAAGAAAAATGTTAATTACCACCAACGTTATGTACTTGAAACTCTTCTCTACCATTGATTGATTCCATATGGATCGATCGATAGACACGCTGAAATCCCTTCAACTCACATCCGTGGACGGCTACCAAGCCATCGTGATTGTCTCGAATGACCCGAACCTCATTGACATTTTGGCCACGAAGGGGTTAATATATCGGTGTTGGAGTACGATTCTGGGAACGGGTTATTCAATTTGCTATTCCCTTTCCTTTCCCTCGCCGGACTCTTCCTTCCTTCCGTCGTGCACAGGGAGGTCCCGATGGCTTAGGCGACCTCGATGAGCCACTAGATTTTAGTAGGTCAACCCACTGGATTTTGCGGTAGAAATAATGTTATTTTTGGGTTGTTGCAACCCCAGTAGTCCAAGAAACGTATATTATGCAGCACTAAATGTAATTCACCAAGAAGCCTCCAAATAAATCCTTCCCATGGTAAAATTACATAAAATAAAACATTCAACCAACACCACCACAATGCACACAGAAACATCATTAGAACACACAGTTTCCAACACTTAAAAAAATAGTTAAACAGAGAAAACCAAACAACATTATCTCCCAAAACAGAACTGGTGAAAACAAACACGACCCATTGTGCTACAGCGCAAATCTAAGAAAATAAACGAATTTTCCACCACTCAAAAGGCCTGGAAATCAAAATCCTTCGCCCAACCCGTAACACAATAAAGCCATTAGGCCTCATTATTTCTACCGCAAAAACATACGTAGAATATACATATAGGAAACCCCAAAACAACAAAAAAGCATGGCAATTCTAAAAAGCTACTTTCTTTTCCATTCCAATACAATGGCTAAGCTATAAAATCTAGATCTGGCAGCAACAGGAATATAGAACAGAGCAGATTTGATATGTGTGTGTGTGTATAGAGAGAGAGAGAGGGCTTACATTTGCTATGCGGAAAGGATGAAGAGAGAAGCGAAAATGACCCTCCCAAGGAAGGAGAAAAAGCCCATAGCCGCTAACAGAAGAGAAATCTGGGGGCTCCTCGTCTCCAAACACTAGAACAGAGAGAATCCAAATTGTTTGAGCGTTGGTATATATTTATGAGGTCAAATACAAAAAAAAAAAAGCAAACAAATAAACAAAACTCGTGCAAAACACAGTTTGAATTTCAAAACTCATCTCCTCTCTCTCTCTCTCTCTCAGCTACCTCTCCTTGCCAGGTTTGAATTTCAAAACACACTCTCTTTCTCTCTCACACAGCTCCCTCCCCCTTCCCACGTGTACAACCGTCACATCAACGGTTGTATTTTATTATATAATAAATATACATATATATATATTTTTAAATAGAGAATTAATTATCTATATTACAATGGGATTGTTTGGAGTAAAAAAAAATGAGATAAATTGAGATAAATTGTGGTTTGGGGATAGTTCGTAATGCGTGCAGTGAGAGAAAAAAGTTGATGTGATATAAAGTTAACAGAGATTTATAGAGATTTTTAGAGATTTTCAACAAATTTTTACAAACCAAACGGACCCAATATTGTTCATTGGATGTGAGTTTCATCTACGTGGATGTTCTATGTGGTGCAGCCTAAGGGATGGCTTGAGGGGGTGGGCAAGCCTTATTGAAATTTCAAACCTTATATATACACAAGTGATTGTTCATGCCTAAAAGCACATAAATATAAAAGGATATGTAAATAGCTTAAATTTAAATTTATAAAATAATAGATGAAAAAAGTATAAAAATAACCTATAAAAATAAAATCACTAATTGAAAGAAATTAAGATATTCATACAGTGTTTAATAAATGTATAAAATTTATTATTTAAAATATTAATTTAAAATCTTTCATATAAAAAATATTTCAAAAAAATATAGAAAGAACGAGAAAAAAAGAAAAATAATTCTAGCCATTAAACAAATCCAAAAGTTGAAAATATTTCAAATTCAAAAATTTTTAAAAATCATTTAGATATATACTAAAAATATTATCACTTTTTTTAAAATATTAATTAAAAATCTTTTATACAAAAGTATTCAAAATATACGGGAAAAGTAAGAGAAAAATAAAAATAATCTTAGTCATTCAACAAATCTAATAGTTAAAAGTTTTCTAAAATTTATAATTTTAAGTTTGCTTATTATATAAATGACACAAAAAGTGTAAAAGTGTATATATTTAAAATTTAAGTTTTAAGCACATTAAAATTGAAATTTTAATTTAAATGTTTGTTCTTAATAAAATTTTAAAGAAAATTATAGTCTAGATATATTTTCTTAAAAATAAAAAAATTTACTTTGCTTTGTGCTGACACCCCATTTTTTGCATATTCATTTAATATTTATAATTTTTAAAGTTTTCAATTAAATGGTGCTCTACTTATTAATTTTTCTTAATCGTAGGACATGTCAAAGCGCCAAAAATCAACGAAAGGGAAACAATCAGCAAAATGACAATTTTACCTATGGAGTTAGTAAGAAGTCAAGCTAAAGACCCAGATTAGGGCAGAAGGCCCAGCATGTCCAAGACATCAAAGCGAGGATCCCTACATCAATGGAAGAGCCAAAGCCTAGAATTAACGGTTAATTTGGTCCAGAAGTTCAGAATGACCTCTACCGACGCGTCTGAAGAATGATATCAACTAGAGTGCCCAGATCAAGTCAAAAACTTTTAAGAAGACACACAACATCCTAAGACATCTCGGAAAACATAGTACAAAGCTCAGAGTAGCCAGAATGCAGCTCCAGAGGTCATCTGAGCTCTACTGACTCAAAATAGCTCCTATCGATTAAAAAAAAAAGCTACTGGCACTCCAAGCACAATTTAAGCATCTAGACGAAGTCGAAATACCTTCAAATTGTGTAAGAATGTTGAGGTATCGTCCCCTGAGGTAAGAGCACAACTAGGTTGGGCCAACTTGAACTCTAAGTGATTCTTTCAAACCCTCAATCAATTTTTATTTAGCATTTTATGGACTCTCAGAAATGTCCTAAAGACCCACCAATGGAATTTTTAGATTCCTTATACCCAAAAATGATGGGAGGAGTTAGCTTAGTTGTGCCTTCAGTTCATTTCTGAGCAGCAATTTTCAAACGAACATAACTAGACCTTAGGAATCCAACTGAGACCAAGATTTGACCTAATTGTTCTAAATCTCTCTAAAATGTGTCCGAGAGGTCCTGAGATCTCCCAAAAACTACGCCAGAAGTCTTAGAATGGCTCGAACCTTCCTGGGTGAAGTCTAAACTTCCCAAAACATGGCCTAAGCCTCTAGCTTAGGCCAAAACAGCCCCAATTTCCTTCTAGCCACCAATCTCTTTGCCTTCAAGACATTTTGCAAACTTTTCTGCATATTATGATGCTCAAGCTTGTTCGTTAACCTTGTTTTGCAAACTTTTTTGTTTAACTATGTATTCAAACTTGTTTGCTACTTTGTTTTGCAAAGTTGTTTGCCTAACTTATTATTTAAACTATTTTGCCCACTTTGTTTAGCAAATAAGCTTGTAAAATTTGTTTATCAAAATATTTTGATTTCTTTAAATCATTTTAAACTTGTTTGATTGTTAGATTATACAAACTAGTTTACCTAACCTCAAATTCAAAGACATGGACTTTTCAAGTTCGGAAAGAGTTTCAAGCCTTCCTCTCTCTAGAATTTGTTCTAATTATGTAAATATAATTTTTTGTCAATGAGGGGTATTCGGATCATATAATTCAAGACCAGGTTATACCCGATGTATGATATTTGACCAAATATACCCGAGACAAATTTCGTAAATTTCAAACATCATACATTTATCATGTCAACATCATACTAATATGCCATACCATGCCATAACGTCATACTAAATATGCCATATCGCTCCATTACATCATTCTACCATGCCATCCATATCATAGTTCCATGCTAGGTCATGCTAAACATCACTTTTCCCTGCCATGTCATCCTTGCCATGTCATCCTTGTCATTATATACCATACTCATATATCATATAGCCATGTTGTGCCATGTGACAAAAGCATGTGAAGGAATCGTGGGAGGTCTCACCTATAGGTAGTCGTCCATGTACTATGATTCCTTACCAAATATTGAAGATAACTAGGATATCATTTACTATGTTAGCATATACTTTGACATGCTATGCATCATATTTTAATATACAGGCATATGCCTTGACATGCTAGGAGACATTCAAACATACAAGCACACACCACTAAGGTTGACACAGACTTAGAAATCAAAAGCTTCTAGATCCAAAGCACTCATTTAAGACTGGGAATGACTTAGGATTGGCTAAGCTGATGAGTTCTAAGTCATGACATTCCTTAGACATTTGATCATATCAACTACACAATTATCAGAAACTGAGTTCTTAAGTTGAGCTGAGTTCCTTTCCTAAATGGTAGACATTCACTCTCATCACATTTGGTCCTCAAGCCCCTCATATAGATTTGACCACTACTACTAGGAGCTAAGTTCTCGATGTGAGCTAAGCTCCCTTCCCAAACGATAGATATTCACTCACCTGCACTGAGCGCAACTTAGAAGTTGAGGTCCTTATCAGAGCAAAGCCCATTCCCCTAGTTTAGCCCAAACACTGACTACTCTTTACACTTATGTTAAGTTTATACTCCTAGTGTCTGTTCTCTTTTACACCTATGTGGAGCCTTATACTCGGTTCTCCTTACACCCATTTGCAGTTTATACTCCTGGTATTTGTACTCTTGTCACCCATATGGAGTTTATACTCCTAGTGTTTGTACTCTTTTCACCCATGTGAAGTTTATACTCCTGGTGTTTATACTCATATCTTTCATAGTTAGGCGATAAATGCTTACTATCTCATCATCTGAAGCTTATGCTATTTTCATCAGTCCACATTTTTTAGAGCTACGTAGACCTGATCCCATCACAGGTACGTAGGTTGCTCAAGTAAATAACTTGTGTCCGGTCATCCCGATCTTTATAGACCATCTAAATCCTATATCTTTATACACCTTTTGCAGAGATACATAGACTTAATCTTGTTACGGGTACGTAGGTAGCTCAAGCAGATCACCCCAGTCTCTATAGACCATCTAAGTCTTATATCTTTAGGCACCTTTTGCTCGAGCTATGATGACCTGATCTCTCTATATGGTACGTAGGCAACTAAGCAGATAGCTTGAGTGCGGTCTACACGGTCTCTATAGACTATCATCTCCACGGTCTTCATAGACCATCATTTGCGCTAAGCATTAACTTAAATTTAGAGCTAGGCTCTACATACCAGTTCATATCTCATCAACATATAGTTCAGACCACCTTAGGACTAAATTACGTTTGACCTGATCCCTTCAAATGATACGTAGACAACTCAAGCATATAGCTTGAGTTTGGTCATCCCGGTCTTCAAAGACCATCTTCTGATACACATGACCGCTTCTAAATAGTGCGTCTACACTAATCCCCAAGTGTAGGGGTGTGCGGTGTAGTTTTAACTCAGTGAGTCTGAGGTCGAATTCTAAGTTCTTCTACTTAATGATTTTGTTTTAAAAATAGGAAAAGAAAAATAAGTTTTGGGTTTGAAAAAAGTTGATTACGTAACTAAAAACCAAATAAAAGTAAATTGCAAAAATTAAACTAAACTAAAATTCAAGAAATTAAATTACTTTTATTCTAACTAACAGAAAAACAAGATACAAAATTAAACTAACCTAAAATAATAAAAGCAATCAAACTATGCATTCAAAATAATTTACAAATTCTTGATTCAACTTTCAATTCCGGGTAGTTTACTACTTCACAATGGAATGTGTTAAATACTACAATCTAAAGTTCACGTAAAAGGAACAAATAGATTGCAAAGATATCTTCGTTTGGGGTTCTTAATTTCCCAATACTTAGTTTTATACTCTTGTTTAGGATTATAAAACTGAAAATTTTTTCTAAGAAAACACTTAGGTTCAAATTTGATTTAGGGTTTGTTCAAAAATATTAAGAAAGTTTTAATCAAAAATCTTTACCAGTGATTACAGAGAATTTAGTCAAAGACTTTTGTTTTCGAAAGCTTTTTAACAAACGAAATCACATTTGGGTTCAAATCCTATTTTTAATTCGTCCAAAAATATTAAACAAATTTTAATCGAAAACCTTTACTAGTGATTACAGATAATATAGTCAAAGGTTTTCGTTTTCGAAAGTTTTTGAAACAAACGAAAATAGATTTGAAAGTTGTAGACCCCTACGCATGAGTTTTCACAAACCATACAAAGGGTCTACGCACATCCCATAGATCATAGTAACCTACCATTCCTTAATTCGTTGAATCAAAAACTAGGGTTTTACGCTAACATAACTTTAAACGAAACAAAAGCAATCATCAGACACATATTTAATGGATTTAATGAATCAAACAACGAAACAATATTATTAAGCAAAGAAACGAAACTAAACGTACTCTGTAATCGAATTCAGAACATTGTAATGAAAGATTGTTGCCATAGTGAAGCCTACGTAAACTCTAAAAAGTCTTCAAAGCATTCTATGAACATTAAAAATCTCTAAAACCTATCTAAAACTCAAAAGAGAATGAAAAAAGTAAAGTAGGGCTCCCCTTTGGTCGGCCATGTAGCAGAGGTTATAAAGAAGTTACAAAGAAACCCTAAAAAACGGAGTTAAAAATGCGCGTGCCCAGCACACTTTGGTCCAGACCGTCTGGCAGGGGTCCGGACCACAGAACCTTTGTTCTTCAAGTTCTACTTCTCATTTGCTGCTTTTGACAACTTTCTGTCTTCAACTTCCAACGCGATTTTGATCTCGAAGACGATGGATTCAAGCTTCGGCTAAAACACGAAAGTTGTAGCCCTTTTAGTCTTCTTTCCAACCCAAAAAAGAATCAAGTCAATCCAAATTGTGAGTGAAAAGATATGGTCAAAATACTGACAGGGTGTCAAGCTGGAACTTCAACTGCACACCACTTCAACCATCTTGAATTTCGAACAATTTTTTTCTCCTCGACAGCCACTTTCATCATTGCTAATCTCAATTATTTTGCCCTTTTTTCTGTAATTAAGAAAATAAACACTATAAGTAATAAAATAATGACAAAACTCCAAAGTTGATTACTTAAATGCATCAATGAGTATCAAAATGTGGAGTTTGTAATTACATTTTTCAAGTGTGATCAACACACTTCATTCTCAACACACACACACACACACACATACACTTGCATAAGGACTACATAAGTCCATTTCCATGTTAAACATAGTTTTCTATTCCAAATCTCATCCTTTGCCACATAGGTAGACATTTCACTACACTTGCACACACGAGCTAGGCTCGGTTACCTCGCATTTTATGTCATTATCATTTATAGGTTGTATGCTATGATCATCATAAACCAGAGTATTACCTTGTGAGATTATGACTTTAAAGAGTGAAAATAGATTCTGGATTTCCCTAAGTATCCAGATGTAAATGTTTCTATGCATAGTCGAACCCCCGGATCTATTATCTCCGATTGCACAAACTAGTCGAGAGTCATTAAAAATGGACCTTTTATCATGATTTCAAAACATAAACCAAAACTCGGGTTTCTTGACATATCCATTTTTTAAAATATCGGGTGGCAACTCCTAGTCTTTATAATTAAGGCCCTATTTCAAAATAAAATATACTTTTTATCAGTTGGGTGATAAGGGAGGAATAAAGAGTATAGATTACTTTTGACTCTTGGTCATGCAACTCGGATCGCTGAATTAAAATCCAACGACTTCTAAACTCAACGTCACAAGTTACATTCCTCTTTTTTTATGCATTATTAAATGTAGTAATTTAAAAATAGAAACACATTAAAGATTATGAGAAGAATATAAGTTTGTAATAATTAGTGATTATAGCATGACACAAGTTTCGATTATTCATGCAATGGATTAAGGGAACATGAAATTCGTCATAGGATTTAAGGCTTGAATTAGTTTTATTGTTTATTTTTGTGTGCTTGGAACAACGATTTATCACTTATATTTTTTCACTTTTTATAATTACTTAAATTAAAATAAGTTTTATCGTAAATTTGTTTATTTCCAATGCGGTGGCCCTTTTATTATCACCGAATTGATAGTATGTATGCTGTCAGTCCTCAATTTAAAAAAAAAAATATGAATGTATTTATACTATTAAATTTTAATTTAACAACTTCTAACTCGATTATCTATCACATTGACCGTACACATGCTCTGAACCTGAACCTACTAATACGTTTCGGTCTTTTTTTATTCCTCATCCTAAAGTAAATATACCCAAAAACTATTTTTGATTATAAGAAAACGAATCAAGAAGGTCCTATTCGTCCATGTTTCGTCTTAGCAAGAATTCTTATCTGGTCCTCGGCGACTTGGAAGGTTGATTGCCTTGTATGAACCTTTCCTTTCTTTCTTTTTCTTTTTTGGCATATTGACGATCCGAAATTAAACATACTACTGAAGAATGTGTTGCACCCCCAACTGTTGCCTCCTCGCAATCAATTGCTCGTCCAAATTTTGGTTTTTATAGCAACGGTGGCAATAGCATGCTTGCATCCCAATCCAAGATCTCGACCAACGATGCAAAAGGTAGCTCAGAAATTTCTTGTTCGCAGACCACCATTACTGGAGCCTCTGCATGCAATTACATTGGGGTAGTTGATGAATCAAAAAATTTATAATTTAATGGATAAAAGAAATATATAATTTCTTGCAGGTTTCATCATTATCATCATCATTGCATGATTTGCTATATGTTAGACTGAACAATTTATTGGACATGTGAACCTGGGTTCAAAAAGAGTAACAAACTTTTCAGTTTGATTTTCAAATATTTCTATCAAGAATTTAGTTTGTTCAGTTTTAATATATTTATATTTTATTAGTATATAGTTATAAAAAGATAAATTTGGTCAATTTAATTTCATTATTTTAAACGCCAATCCAAAAATAAAAATTTATATAACTTTCAAGATGAAGCAAATAAAATAAACTAAACGATTTAAACTAGATATAAATGGTTTGGTTTAAAATTTTAGTTTTTATTCACTCCTAATTTCAAAAATTGCTCAAGAAAAAATTGTCACTTCGTGCTTGTTAGAACCCTTTCGTATCTTTAGTTACCTCCCTAATAGCTTTATGAACTGAGAAGAATACCTTGTTGCAAAAACAACGCTAATTATTGGGAGTCAATATTTTTGGAACAAAAGGTGTGCAACTTATTTTGTTTAAATTTTTTTAATTAAAAATATAAGACAATTAATGTGTATTTTAAGTTGTGAGGTGGGACAAGAGCACATGGTCCATATATTATGTATAGTTTTGTTCTTGCCAACTAGAGCTACTCCTGTAACGAGTTTTCGATATACTTTTGGCATGTCAAAATTTATAAAATTTACAAAAGATTACAATTTTTTTTAATTTTCTCTTATTAAATTTCATTACATAGTACTTTTATATTAATTTTTTTAATTTTTTTTGCGGTTAAATCCAAGCGCCAATAGAACAATCCAATTGAATCTATTCTAATTTTTTGGTTTTTGTATAAGAGACCCCCGCACTGGAAAACATTTAAGCACTTATATCATAATATCACATATCCACAACCGAAATACACAGACGTTTAGCAAACTATTTCTAGCTTTTTTTTTTTTTTTTGTCAATAGTAGTATCGATCATTACCCTTTGCAATCATAAAAGAATGTAAAAGGAAAATTATTACCTACCAATTTTATATTATTTGATTTTCGCGCTTCCTACCGCGGTCAACCAATCGAAAGTCTTCAAGCTTGGGCCCTGCAGAAAGACTTGGAATTTAACAGCGTACCATTTGGGATGCCCTCCTAATGCAGCTTGACTTGACAAAAACCAAGCGCAGGTCAAGATTATTATTATTATTAGAATTGGATTAGAATTGAGTTAAATTAAAAAAAAATGCATCATCATGAAAAATTCTAATAGAGTTGGATCACAAAGTTGAATTAGTCAATATTATAAAGAATTATATTAGAGTTGAGTTACAGAGTTACATTATTTTGCTTAATAATATAATTTTTATTATTTTTTATATTTCTACATTATTTTGTTTAATAATTATTATTATTATTATTATTAAATATGATTATTTTTTGCATTTTTTACTAATAATTGTGTTTATTATGTTTTAAATAATAATTTATTAAAATATAGAAAAAATAAAAATATGTTTTAAATAAAAATAAAAATAAGAAATTGAAGTAGCCAAATTTTTTTTTTTTTGTAATATGAAGTATGCCTGACTGCAGGACATGCACCATTATAAATAATTTCAGTGGAGTTGAGTTACAAAATTGGATTAGAATTAAGTTAAATTAAAAAAAAAAAGATAATGCACTATCATTAAGAATTCTAGTAGAGTTGAGTTACAAAGTTAGATTAGAATTAGGTTAAACTGAAAAGATAATAAAATAGTAAATTATTCAATATTATGAAGAATTTTATTGGAATTGGATCGTAGAGTTACATTAGAATTGGCTTAAATTTAAAAAAAAAAAAGATAATGATAGATAATAAAGGGATAAAGTTGAGTTAAACTGAAAAAAATAAGAGTAAAGTAGTTAAAAAAAGTTTTTCAAACATTGAAACTTTTTATATTAGGATAGATATAGATATAGATATAGATTATTATTATTATTATTATTATTATTATTATTATTATTATTATTGTGCCAAAGATTGAAATTTCCACATCCCCTTTCTTACGCATTGTGATTGCGATAACGTTGTTATTTTTTTATTTATATTTATATTTTTTATTTTTTTATTTTTTATTTTTTATTTTTTACTAAAACAATGTTTAGAAATATAAATTTATTTACAATTACTAATTTTTTATTTTCATAAATTTCTAGTTTTAAAAATTAATTAAATTTAATAAATATATATCATATTAATTTAATTTAATTATATTATTTACTTACAACAATTGAATAAAATATAATAATTATGTCATTCAATCTAGTAAATATATTTCATAATTATAATTTATTATTTCGTTTACTAAAAATAAGTGAATAAAATATATTTCATAATAATTTAAAAATGTAATTATGATATTTAATAAAAATAATTTAAATATATTTCATATTAAATAAATTTAATTAATTAATTAATTAATTATAAATAATTAATTTTATTTTATTATTAATTAAAAATTATTTAATAAATTATATTTCATTTTAATTAAACTAAATTAATTAAATTTATTAGTAAATTAAATTAAATTATTTTATTTTATTATTTATTCAAATTAATTTAATAAAATATATTTTATATTAATTAATACTAATATTAAATTAAATTAAATTTTTTATTATTTATTAAAATAATTTAATAATATCATATTAATTACTTTAATTTAGTTATTTATTCAAAATAAATTAATAAAATATATCATATATTAATTTATATAATTAATTTAATTTAATTATATTATTTTTAAAAGTAATTTTAGTTTAATAAAATATTTGAATAAAATAATTCACTTTAATATGATATATTAAAAATGGACAAAGCGTTAAAATTGACAAAATGTTTGCAACAGAAAAAAAAAAGAGTAAAAACACTTTTTTGTATTTTTCTATTTAAGTTTTCATTTTTTTGTAAATATAAAAATATAAACAGATTTAACAAATATATTTTTATTTCTAGTTTATAAAATTTTGAAAACATAAACAGAAGAAAAAAAACCGTTTCCAAATGGGGGCTAAACAATCAAATATGTGATTTAGATTTCTAGGAGGTTGTGGATTAGTGTCTGCTAGAATCTATAGGAGGTAGAAGAAGGTTGTAACATTAATTTTCTTAATATGTAGAGCATCTTAGGAAAATGTCTATATTTATGGAGTACTCAAGCAATTCAATCTTCATAAAATTCTAGAGTTTTCTATTTTTAGAATTTTGAGGAAATCTTCCCATAATTGTTTCCTGCCTTAAGAAATATTCTTTCAATGTATTCCAATAGATTTTCATAATTGGATCGCCACTCATTAGAGCAAGCATCTAGTCAGCTCAAGTCTTAGCTAAATTTCGATTTGCTCAACAAAACATGAACACTACTGTTCCCAACATATATTCAGCAGATTCAATGAGCTGTACATTTAGTCAAATTTTAAACTACTTTTCAAAATGTACAATTAAGTTTTTTAGTAAAGTTCCAGCAGATATTCAGTGAAGCAGGTCTATATATACTTAGAATTTATGCAAAGTTTTTCACCTTCCAGGGAGTATTCAGCAGCCTATTTAGCAAAGGAAATTTTTAGGTGGTGTTTGGATAGCAAAAAAGTGCAACAAAAATATAAACATTTGATGTAAAAGTGATACGTGGTAAAATTTGATTAAAAAAAATACCAAAAGTGCTTAAAAATTGATGGGCTTTGATTAGTTTTGATCAACCAAAAAGTCTCTGAAAATTTCTACCTAAATTCAAAAATATTCAATAGTAATGGCAAAATCTAGATTATGTGACACGTTAACTTATGTCTCGGTGAAAATCATTTTTTGTTTTAATCATAAATTACC
This sequence comes from Vitellaria paradoxa, assembly GCA_019916065.1. NCBI lineage: Eukaryota > Viridiplantae > Streptophyta > Magnoliopsida > Ericales > Sapotaceae > Vitellaria > Vitellaria paradoxa. The sequence goes on from CM034242.1 coordinate 44,855,553, forward strand.
AATTACAAATGAAAACCTAACAAGAATTATTATCACATAAGTAATGTGTTACATGCTTTATGTTAGTAATAAAACATGCACTAATGGAATTTTAAAACTAAGGGAACATTTGAAATGACAAAAATTTTACAAAATTTGATAAAAATTATGAGTTCGTAATTCGTACAGTAAAATAAAGAATGAATAATTTTTAAAGATTTTCCGTCTTTTCCAGTAAAATTTAAAGTTCCAAACAAAGCTTTAAAACATATTTTATTAATCATGTTCTTTGTTTTAACGGAACTCACAACTACTTTTATATAATTTTTATTTGTCTCAATAGTAATATCGACCATTACTCTTTGCACTATTACCAAGAGACCTTAACTTGTGTGGGCCTCGAGTGAAAACAAGCTACTACAACAATAGACACTTTTAGAGACTAAAAATTTGATCGCGAAAAGTTATTTTTCGGTCGCTAAAACATTTGCCGACCAAATATAATTTGGCCATCCGTTGGTCGGCAAAGGCTAGTAGCAGAAGATATTGGCGACCAAAAAATATATTTGGTCGGTAAAAGTATAATTGCTTGATCTTGTTTAATTACCTCACTTCAAGATAAAAGCTCAAATGAAAATTCAGATTATAAATTCAAAGTTAAAGAAAATGTTAAGTGAGGTAAGTCAAGACAAGTTTTCCCCCAAGTGCAAGGTGTGGTTGAAGCACAAAATAACTGGTAAGTCCCAGGTCATTTCCACAGGGATCTAGGGAGCAATGAAGTGAATGACTCTAATGGAGATTAATTTGGCAAAACACTACTCACAGAAAAATGTAAAATAGAAAATTAAAATCTGATTTGGTTGGTTGATGATTTTGAACTAACTTTCCAAAAGCAAAGTGAATTTAAACTAAAAGATTAAATGATAAAAAGGTTGAGCAAGGCAAGTTTAATACCAATCCAAATGAATTTCAAGTGCCAAGAGCTTATAAATTTACCAAATCAATTTGTACTGATTTTTGAGAAAACTAATTTCAATTGAAACAAACCATGGATTAAACACTCAATGTGCATAACCTATTTTAAGGACAATAGGAGTTCTAATTCTAGCAACCCACATACAACAATGTCATGAGAGTTCTAAGTTAAGCAACACCTATGAACTCATCAATAGGATATACAAATTTGGATTAATCGGGTCTTGAATCAATGAGTTCTAAGACACCCAGCTGCAAATTGATTTGATAACCATAAAAACTCAAGGTAAATTCATGAAGTTCGGCCACTTGAGATTCATTGGAAGGGCATTACCCTTGCCTTGGCTCAAGAAAACTTAGCCGAGCATGTTGAAAAGAAGAAAAACAGAAATGGAAATCTGATTGGAAGACATTGCAATCTGAAATTGAAAGTTAAATGGATTTAGACTTCAAAATCTGATTACAGAAATTGGAATGAATTCAATGTGTAAATCTCCAAAACTCCAATGCTGAATTAAAATTCCAATATAAAACTCTGAACTCTCAATGAAAAACTCTCTAAAACTCTCTCTACGAAATCTGAACAATCTCAGCCGAATGCCCTCTGTATCTCTGTCGTGTGGGTCTCTCCCCACTTCTTTCTTCCTTCTCTCTCCTATATCTTTTCTCTCTCCTCTAACCGAATGTTCCCTTCATGATGGCTTCTTCTCTCTCCTATATCTTTTCCTGATTTGCCCTCCCTGGATTGCAGATTACATCACGTGGGGAAGTTGGGGTCACATGGAATTCGTTGCTGTGAAGAAGCTCATATTCGAATACAGTAAACCCATATTCGAATACGATCCCCTGCTGCAGAAATTTCCAGAATAGTGATTCTGATTTCTTTGCACTGATTTCAACTGAATTTTCTTCTTCTTCTGAAATAGCTTCAATCCTTTGATGTGTTGTGCAGCATGCTTTCTTCTCAACATCCTCAATGTAGCTTAATTTCTTGTTCTTGTGATGGAAATCAACACACAATCCACTTTGGAGATATGGAGATGAAATCTGCACAAAACATAGATTTTATGTCTTTTTATGATGTGTGCAAGTGTAATTTGAATGTATAAATATGTATCAATTGATGTCCAATCACACACCCCCCAACTACAACATTACTAGTCCCTAGTAATGCTTCTAAATAGAAGAAATAGGAGAGAAATCCAAAAGCATTAATTTCATTTCAATTTCGAATGATATTTCAGCTATTCATATGGAATTAGTCAACACCATGAGCAAAAATTTTCATAAGCAAAGTTTAAAATTTAAAATTTTATAAGAGATGTGAAACTTGCCAAATGTGTGAAATGAATGTGAATGAATAGCAGCTTTTAACTCTATCAATCTTGACATACATCTTTTAGAACTTCATTTAATCCTGAACTTTGCATTCCATTTCATTCCCAAGTTTTGACTTCAAATCTCACCTTGGAATTCACTCCAAAGAAAATAGAGCACACAAGGTTTCACTCAAGATGCCCCTATTAAGAGTAAATGTTCATCAAATTCTAGAAGGTGGCATCAACAAGTCAAAAACGATGTATTCAAGAAAGAATTAGACTTGGCATAACTCCATGAAGGAATGATGTAGCAAAATAATTTCAGAATTTTCACCATGATTCCTTAATTCCTAAATTTCACAATTGAATGAAAATTCTTTCAAAGATCAATTAGGACTTGCAATGGGTTGTAATGGGGCCATGAGGTTTAATAAGGTAATAGAAGGGAAGGATAAGGAATTCAAAAACTGATTTGGAACACTGAAATAAACTTTCTTCTACCCTTCTCCAATTCTTCTTCTTCTTTTTTTTTTTTTTTTTTTTTTTTTTTTTTTTTTTTTTGAAATTGACCTCAAGTGAATGTTTTTCAAAAGTAAAACAGTTTCCACCTTTTTGATTTTCTTTTTATCAACAATTTCCCTTAACATTTTCTTTTCCTCATTCCATTCATTTTCTTTCTTCTCACCTCAAAATCCCAAAGTGTTGTTCATTTCTCTTCCTTAATATTTTCAGTGTATTCCAATCTGTTAGGGAAGGCTAAAGAGCATTCATAATGGTTAAAGGTATGATGTGGTAAGAATAAAGAAGTATGAATGCTCTAATAAAGCTCAAACTTGGCTCCAAGGATGATGTTCATCAAAGAAAGGCATTCCAAGCTCAAATGTTAAGAAAAATGGCCTAATATCATTTCTATGATTTCATTCCATTCAACCATAAAAGTTAAGAATCAGAAGTCTAGTTCCATTCATCCATCACTTCACAAACACCCAAAGCAAAATAATATAAGTGGAGTTATTGAAGTAATTTGAAGTGCAAAAAGCTTGAGCTTTTGGAAAGCCCTTAGAGTAAATGAAGTCTCTCATGACAAAGTTTAAGGCTCAAATATCTCACTTCAGGTTTTAAGTCTCCACTATATCTGGAAATCCATAAAACACATTATTCATTCATAAATTCATTCTTCAAGACAAATGTTAGATCAACAATCCTCAAACTAAATCCATTCACACACTTTTCAACTTAAAAACACATGGCAATCACAACAACTCTTTAAAATTTCATACTTCAACTCAGCTCAATCCAAATTATGCAAATGACATTACTAATTCCAAGAAAACAGAAATTTCATTCATTCCAAGTTGAAAGTTCAAAGTCCTAAGTAGCAAAAGTAAAACAAAACAACTTAATCCTAATCAAAAGAAACAAACAGCAGGAACATTAATTCAAATCCTATTGTTGACAAAACATATTTGAAATATTCTAAAGATTTGTTGTCAAAAATCTGGTTTCAAGGACAAAAGAGTCTGGCTCATGGCTGAAGTACTGAAATTAAGCATTTCTCCCTTCTTGACTCCATTCGAATATGCTTTCCACCATTCGAATAAGCTTCTGCTGCCCCTGTCTCAGCTCACTCACTTCCCTCATCAGCACTTCTTGATTTTTCTGGATTAATTTCAACTTCTCCTCTGTGCTCATGGGGGCTGCTTCAGTTGCCTCATCCTCTGCTGGCTGCTGCTGATTGTTCTCAACTGCAGGTGAAGTAGCCTTCTTCAATTGCCCTCGACTTCGATTCATGGATATTTTGTCTATCAAAGGAGCAGCTTTCACAATGGCCATTCCTGCCTCTTCCTCTATTCCCAAAAAGTGCTCAATTATCTCTGTAATTAAACCTCCAAAAGGCAGCCCAGCAGTGGATTCTGGTTTCTCTACCACATGAGAAATAACCAACCAAATGTGGTAAGGTAAATCCATGGGAATGCCTAACAACATCTTTCCCATAATCATGGCTTGTTCAAGAGTGATGGTTGACTTGTAAGCATGGGGCAGAAATAAAGAACAGACCAGCATGTGAAGGATATTACTTTTGGGAGTAATTCCTGACTTGGACATCCTAGAAGTGGTCCATTTAGCTCGAGGGTTGGCTGTGAAGAGCCTAGCCAAATTGTCCTTATGCAATTGCTTCTCCCATTTTGCTTTTTGTTTAGGTGTGGATTCGGGTATTCTTTCAACAGGCAAATGACCTATGAAGGAAATCTTCTCAAGATTCAAACTAATTCTCTTCCCTCTAACCTTAGAGTTTATCTCAGGTCTCCCATGAATCATACCTATTTCAGCATTTGAGTAAAATTCCCTCACATATGGTACCACAGCCCTCCTACTGGTTGTAACCCAATGTATCCAGCCCCTTTGCTCAAATAACTCTAACAATTCATAGGGTGGTTCATTGTAATCCTCCAATTTAATTCCTCTTTCAGTCAACACAGCTCTCTTGCTGTAATTCTCATCAAATTTCAGCTTTGAAGCTTTGTTGGAAAACCTCAAATTATCAAAAGAACCCTCATCAAACAGATCATGGCCAGGTTGTGCTTCAGGTTCATCTTCAGGAACCTTTTCAGAGGTGTGGACCTCATCCTCAGGAGCAGAGGTGTGTTCCTCAATCGGCACATTCTCAGGAACTCCAACAGAGTTTTCCTTTTCAACATTAGAGACATGAGTTTCATGTCTCTCACTCAAACTCTCATTGCCTACAGAATGGAATGATTCTGTTCTAGAAGAAGACCTACGGTCTGATTTAGAGGATGACAGTTCATAAGTTATGGGTTCCTGAACAACAAGTGAAGAACCCTTACCATGTTGGCTCAAAATCCTCATGCTCCTTCTCTTAGCCTTTCCTTTGTAAGCCATCTTCTTCATCCTCTTTGGTGGCATTTTGCTTCAGTTGATTTTCCACCCTTTATCAGAAATTCTCCAAGCTGTAAACCCTAGCTTCTTCAATCGCAGCTCTGTATCTGAATCTTCCCTTCAATGTCAACTCAAAATCTCACTCAGATAATCTGAAAGTAAAAGGCTGGAAGAAGATGTGGAATGGTGAAGGTTTCAGGGTTGTGGGCACCAGGGCTCGTATTCGAATAGAACAGGACCTTAAATGGGGCCACTTACGGGTATATACAGGATTTAAAACTGACATCATATTCGAATACCCAGACCCATATTCGAATACGGGTTATCAGCACTTTGCAATTCCAGTGTCCAGAAAACCAGAAATTCTTCTCCATTTCTTAAGAATACTCAAATTAAGTTTTGCCAACAGCTAAGATTCGAAAATTATTTCAAAAGAACAACTAATTCAAGAAGAAGTTTTGCAATTTTTCCAAAGTTTCAAAAAAAAATTTTTTTTTTTTTTTTCAAATTTTCAACATATGCAAACTCAAACTGACATAAGCATGATCTTAATTCAATTCAAGCAATTCCAAATCATATTCAAAACATTCTGATCATATCCAATCACCCAATTCAGCAAATTTCAGCAAAATTATTCACATTCACAAACTCAGATTGTGTCCCCCCCCAACTAAAACAAGCATTGTCCTCAATGCACAAACAAGTCAATCAATCTGGAATAAAGTGCAAAGGGAAAAAGGGTACCTGCTGAGTTTAAGGTTAACATGTTTGAGTGATGTAGACCAGCTGAAACTCCAAGGTATTACCAAAACAATTGCTCCCCCCAACTTGTTCAATGCAATATTCTCAAAGAAAATGCAAATCAGTAGAACCAAAACAACACAAACTGGGGTGAGTGTAATTAAAGATCAATGAGGTTTTGCCAAGCATCACAAACAACCAAGATGCAGGAAATCAGTAAGTATGCAAGATGGGTTGCTGTTCACAGATGAGATTTTGTGCTCAGATGGCCTATTCAAATGACTATTCAGCTATTCAAATGAGATGATTTGGACTTAATAGCAGTACCAGATTTGATCAGTTTTTGTTGCACCTGCTGATGTGACTTGATCCTTAATGAAGCATGCTCAACTGAAATTCTTTGGCTGCATTCTGAAACAATTTGAAAGCATGTGCTACCCACTTTGGTTAATGCATTATACTCCCAAAACACATCAAGCCAATGCATTTATTCCACTTGACTCTCAAGTAGGTCCACCACAAGTGATGTTGCTACCTCAAATAGCACATGTCAGTTCCAACCTTTGAAAATTCACATATCAGTAAAACATAAAGCAGAAATTCTCAATTCTTCATGAACTTGCTGAAACCAATGTGTTAAAACTTGCAAACTGAAAAATTTTTCTTTTTTTTTTTTTTTTTTTTTTTTTTTAGATGAAAGAAAGAAAATTACAAAAACCAAAGAAAACAGAAAATCAAAAACATAACAGAACCTACACTACTATGATACAAAATCAGAATTCTTCCTCCATTCAAACAGAATTTGGGGGATCTTCAAGATCCCAACTCTCCACTTCAGCAACGAAATTCTCATGATACTCTTTCAATCTCTGTCCATTCACTCTAAAAACATTTTTGGAGGTTGGATTTTGAATGTCAACAGCCCCAAACTCAGTGATATTCTGAATCACATATGGACCACTCCATCTGGACTTCAATTTCCCGGGAAACAAGTGTAACCTTGAGTCATATAACAAGACCTTTTGACCCACAAACAACTCTCTTTTGAGAATATGTGTATCATGCCATTTCTTCACTCTATCCTTGGTGATCTTAGCATTCTCATATGCATCATTTCTAATCTCCTCAAGCTCATTTAGTTGCAATTTTCTTTGAAAACCAGATTCAGTGATGCTCTCATTAAAGTGTCTCACTGCCCAAAAAGCCTTGTGTTCAAGTTCCACAGGAAGATGACAAGCTTTTCCATACACTAACCTATAAGGAGACATGCCTAGGATAGTCTTGTAGGCAGTCCTATAAGCCCAAAGTGCATCAACCAATTTCAAAGACCAATCTTTCCTTGTGGGATTCACTGTTTTTTCAATGATTCTCTTGATCTCTCTATTGGCCAACTCGGCTTGTCCACTTGTTTGGGGATGGTAAGATGTTCCAACCTTATGTAACACCCCATACTTCTTCATCAAAAGACCAACATGTCTATTGCAAAAATGTGTTCCCCTATCACTTATCATGGCCTTTGGCATTCCAAATCTTGAAAACACATTTTCCTTCAAAAATTTTATCACTACCTTGTGGTCATTGGTCTTAGTTGGTATAGCTTCTATCCACTTTGAAACATAATCCACTGCCACTAAGATATACTCATTGCCAAATGAATTCACAAATGGTCCCATAAAATCCATACCCCAACAATCAAAGATATCAAGCACATAAATGGGGTGAAGTGGCATCATGTTTCTCCTAGTGATCTTACCAAGCCTTTGACACCTATCACAAGCAACACAAAAGGCATGCACATCCCTAAACATGGTAGGCCAAAATAATCCACTCTGTAAAATCTTTGCCACTGTCTTCCTAGCTGAAAAATGACCTCCACATGCAAGAGTATGACAAAAACTAATGACACTCTGTACTTCACTCTCGGGTATGCATCTCCTTATGACTTGATCTGAGCAATACTTAAACAAATAAGGGTCATCCCAGAAAAAGTGTCTCACATTCCTAAAGAACTTTCTTCTATCCAACATGGTCCAGTGAGAAGGCACAATACCTGAAGCTAGGTAGTTGGCTATATCTGCAAACCAAGGTACCTCAGAAGAGTCTATGTGGAACAACTGCTCATCAGGGAATGTCTCATTGATGGGAGAATCAAAGGATGCTAAATCTTGATGTGGGAGTCTAGAAAGGTGATCAGCAACTACATTTTCAACTCCCTTTTTGTCCTTGATTTCTAAATCAAATTCTTGAAGCAGAAGAATCCATCTAATAAGTCTAGGCTTAGCATCAGGTTTGGTCAAGAGATACTTCAAAGCAGCATGGTCAGTGTATACTATGACATGAGAACCTACCAGGTATGATCTGAACTTGTCCAAGGCATATACTACTGCTAGCAACTCCTTCTCAGTAGTAGTGTAATTCCTTTGTGCTTCACTAAGGGTTTTGCTAGCATAGTACAACACATGTGGTCTCCTATCCCTCCTCTGTCCTAGCACTGCACCAATGGCACAATCACTAGCATCACACATGATCTCAAATGGTAAAGTCCAGTCTGGTGGCTGCATAATGGGAGCTGAGGTGAGCAAACTCTTAAGTCTATCAAATGAGGCCTGACACTCTGGTGTCCAATCAAAGGGGACATCCTGGGATAGAAGGTTGCACAAAGGTCTAGCAATGGCACTGAATGATGCAATAAACCTTCTATAAAACCCAGCATGGCCAAGAAATGATCTGATATCCTTAACACATCTAGGGGTAGGAAGTTTTTGAATAATTTCCACTTTAGCTTTGTCTACTTCTATCCCCCTAGAAGACACTATGTGGCCAAGGACAATTCCATGAGTTACCATAAAGTGGCATTTTTCCCAATTCAAAACCAAGTTTTTCTCCTCACATCTAATCAAAACCTTCTCTAAGTTTCCCAAACATGTATCAAAGTCACTGCCATATACTGAAAAGTCATCCATAAAAACTTCAAGGAATCTCTCTACAAAATCACTAAACAGACTCATCATACATCTCTGAAATGTTGCAGGAGCATTGCAAAGACCAAAAGGCATACGCCTATATGCAAATGTGCCAAATGGGCAAGTGAATGTGGTCTTTTCCTGATCCTCCAATGCAATCTCAATCTGATTATACCCAGAGTAACCATCCAAGAAACAGTAAAATGCATGCCCTGCCACTCTTTCCAATACCTGATCTAGGAATGGAAGAGGGAAGTGATCTTTCCTTGTGACTGCATTCAACTTTCTATAATCTATGCACATGCGCCATCCTGTTTGGATGCGCATTGGAACTAATTCCTCTTTTTCATTCTTAATCACAGTCACTCCAGATTTCTTAGGCACTACCTGAGTTGGACTCACCCACTTAGAATCTGAGATGGGGTAGATAATTCCAGCATCCAAAAGCTTGATTACCTCCCCTCTAACAACCTCTTTCATGTTGGGATTGAGTCTCCTTTGCATTTGCCTAATAGGCTTGGCCTCCTCCTCCAAGAATATCCTATGGGTGCAAATCAGTGGACTGATTCCTTGCAGGTCTGCTATGGTCCAGCCCAAAGCTCCTCTATGCTTCCTCAAGACTTCCACAAGTCTATTTTCTTGGTCCAAACTCAGCTGAGATGAAATGACAGCTGGATAGGACTCTCCCTCACCTAAAAATACATATTTCAAGTCACTTGGCAAAGGTTTTCTCTCAGGTTTTGGTGGCTGGTCCAAAAATGACAAAGGCTTGGCTATGGGCAGCTCTAAAGACTCAACAGTTGGTCTCCACTGATTCATCATCAGCACTGAATTTTTCATTTCCTCAAATTCTCCTCCCTCACAATTCTCCAAGTCAAAATCAGCTAGGAAATCTACTTGCTCATTATTCACTAAAGCTTTCTCCAAAGGGTCATCAAAATACTCTCTATCAAAGTGATCTTGAGTGGTTGTTTGAATCCAATCAACTTCCTCTACCTCCTCATAATCACTCGGCTGCTTGGTCACCTTAAAGATGTTTTTCTCAATTGTCATGTTTCCAAAGGAGAGCTTGATAACTCCAGTTCTACAATTGATCAAGGCATTTGAGGTGGCCAAAAATGGTCTTCCTAGGATAACAGGTACAGCTGGTTGGTTCCCTTGAATGGGCTGAGTGTCTAGCACTATGAAGTCCACTGGAAAGTAAAAATGATCCACTTGAATCAAGACATCCTCAACCACACCCCTAGGGACTTTAACTGACCTATCAGCAAGTTGTAATGTCACCCTTGTAGGTCTAAGTTCTCCCAACCCCAGCTGTTTGTAAACAGTGAATGGTAAGAGGTTGACACTTGCACCTAAATCTAGCAAAGCTTGATCTACCCTTTGATTCCCAATTAAGCAGGCTATGGTGGGGCAACCTGGATCTTTATATTTGGGAGGAGTTTTAAATTGCAAAATGGAGCTCACTTGTTCAGTCAAAAATGCTCTTTCTTTCACATTCATTTTCCTCTTGACAGTGCACAAATCTTTCAAAAATTTTCCATATGATGGATTTTGTTTAATTGCATCAAGTAAGGGAATATTGATTCTGACTTGTTTGAACAATTCATAGATGTCAGAATTCAAATTCTCTTTCTTGGCTTTGTTCAATCTTTGTGGAAATGGAAGTTTTGGAAAAAATTCAGATTTGTCCAAATTGGTTTTATTCAAAATTTCTTTATTTTCAAAATCTTTCTCACTCTTTTCAAACTGATTTTCTTCAGAAATTTTTTTCTTATTGTCAGAAATTTCCTCTTTATTTTCAGAATTTACCTGCTCTGTTCTCTGGATTCTGATTTGCTGCTTACTGCTATTCGAATGTTGCTTGCTGGTATTCGAATATCCCTCTGGCTGCATCAGAATTTCCTGATTTTCTTGGTTCAGATTCTGCTTTTCCTCAAATTGTCTGTCCAACTTGTTGTCCCCAATTAGTCTTTCATTTTGCTTCAATTCTTGCTCTTCATTCTGAAACATGACTTCTTTCTCAGAAGTGCTAAATTGCTGTTTCTGTTCACTTTCTGTTTTGCTGTCCAATTTCTGTTTCAGCTGCACTTCTTCTTCATTTTTCATGATTTCTTGCTCATTTTCTTCCTCAATTTCTTCAGCAGGTGGTTTGTAATCTGGCTTGACAATTTGCTTACCACTTCTCAATGTTGAAACAGCTTGTACATGCTCCAGATTTTCATTTGCAGCAGATGAAGATGATTCACTGAAATGAACTTGGCTTGTAGGATTTGGTCTTGGCTGAGATGGAAGCTTTCCTGATTCTCTGATAGGTTAAAGCTTGAGTTAGCTTTGACAATTGACTTCGGATGTCTTCCATGGCCCTGTTTGTCTGCTCTTGAAACTTGGAATTCTGATTGTTGGTTCCAATCTGCCCTTGCATAAATTGTTGCAAGGTGTCTTCCAAAGATCTTTTGTGAGGTGGCTGATAAAAATTTGAATTCTGCTGAGGTTGAAAAGGCTGAGGAGGAAATGGTTGGGGTTGTACATTTTGTTGAGGTTGGTATTGTTGGTTCTGTGCTTCTGCTTTCCAAGAAAGGTTTGGATGATTTCTGTAGCCAGGGTTGTAGCTATTCGAATATGGACTATGGCCTTGCGAATATGTGTTCATCCCCTGATTTTGATTGAAGGGTCTTGCAGCTTGTGTGGGATTTGCTTGACCATAGAGAACTTCCTTAAAGGCTGGAAGTGTTGGGCAATCATCAGTCCTGTGGTCTGCGGTTTCACACATCACACACTTCACTTCACTCTCCTTCAATGTTTGCTTCTTTTGCTCCATCAATTCAATCTTTCTTGACAATGCAGCCAGCCTAGCTCCAACATCATCTGCCTCATTGAGATGGAGCTTTCCTCTATCATTTGATCTGTCAGAAAATTCAGAACAAAATGGGGAGACTACCTCCCACTGTTTAGTGTTTTCAGCTAAAGCATCAAAGAAATGTAAAGCCTCTTCAGCAGTTTTGTCATAGAATTCACCATTACACATGGTGGCAACCAACATTTTCAGATTTGGAGTTAATGCATTATGGAAAAAATTAACAATTCTCCAAGATTCAAAACCATGATGTGGACATGCTTGCAATAATTCCTTGAATCTTTCCCATGCTTGAGCAAATGTTTCATTGGATTTACACACAAAATTCATTATTTGCTGTTGAAGAATCACAGTTCTATTTGCAGGAAAATACTTCTTCAAAAATTTTGTTTGCATGTCTCTCCAAGTACCTATTGATCTAGGCTCAAGTGAATTCAACCACATTTTTGCCTTGTCTTTCAATGAAAATGGAAATAATTTAAGCCTAACCATGTCCTCATTAACATTCCTATCCATGCAAGTTCCACAAACATCTTCGAATTCTTTCATATGCATATAAGGATTTTCTGAGTCCATGCCATGAAAAGTTGGTAACAGCTGAATTGTTCCAGGTTTAAGATAAAAATTCTGATGTCCATTTGGAAGAACAATGCAAGATGGAGTGGTTTGTCTAGCTGGATAAAGATATTCTCGGAGAGGTCTAAGGATATTTTGATCCATTTGATCATTCTCTCCTTGAACACTTCCTTCCGGCAGAACAGGTGGTGGATCCATATGTGCAACAGAAAATTCAGATTGGGAATGTAGTGCAGCAAATTCAATCAATTCAGCAAGAGAAGATGGAGAATGCAATTCAGATCTGTTTCCAACAAGTTTACCAGACCTTAAAAGCATAAACAGAAATTCAGACTGAAACAAAACTCCAATCTAAACTCCTAACTTCACAATTTCATCTACTGATTCACAGAGAATTGCAACTACAGCTCTCAGCAGAGAAATGCAGCCGTATTCGAATATCAGATGAAACAGATTCGAATCAGAATTTCAGGATTCAGATGCAAGCAGTTCTAAAACTAAACTAACAACTAAAACTATAAAAGAAATAGAAATAGAGATGAAACAAAGTTACTCAACAAGTTAAGCAGCTCTGTTGTTGAAGATGATGGTGAGATGTACTGCCAGTCAATGCTCCAAAGGCTCAAAACACCATTGCTTCTCAAAGATCCCCGGCAACGGCGCCATAAAATTGTGCTTGTTCTTGTTTAATTACCTCACTTCAAGATAAAAGCTCAAATGAAAATTCAGATTATAAATTCAAAGTTAAAGAAAATGTTAAGTGAGGTAAGTCAAGACAAGTTTTCCCCCAAGTGCAAGGTGTGGTTGAAGCACAAAATAACTGGTAAGTCCCAGGTCATTTCCACAGGGATCTAGGGAGCAATGAAGTGAATGACTCTAATGGAGATTAATTTGGCAAAACACTACTCACAGAAAAATGTAAAATAGAAAATTAAAATCTGATTTGGTTGGTTGATGATTTTGAACTAACTTTCCAAAAGCAAAGTGAATTTAAACTAAAAGATTAAATGATAAAAAGGTTGAGCAAGGCAAGTTTAATACCAATCCAAATGAATTTCAAGTGCCAAGAGCTTATAAATTTACCAAATCAATTTGTACTGATTTTTGAGAAAACTAATTTCAATTGAAACAAACCATGGATTAAACACTCAATGTGCATAACCTATTTTAAGGACAATAGGAGTTCTAATTCTAGCAACCCACATACAACAATGTCATGAGAGTTCTAAGTTAAGCAACACCTATGAACTCATCAATAGGATATACAAATTTGGATTAATCGGGTCTTGAATCAATGAGTTCTAAGACACCCAGCTGCAAATTGATTTGATAACCATAAAAACTCAAGGTAAATTCATGAAGTTCGGCCACTTGAGATTCATTGGAAGGGCATTACCCTTGCCTTGGCTCAAGAAAACTTAGCCGAGCATGTTGAAAAGAAGAAAAACAGAAATGGAAATCTGATTGGAAGACATTGCAATCTGAAATTGAAAGTTAAATGGATTTAGACTTCAAAATCTGATTACAGAAATTGGAATGAATTCAATGTGTAAATCTCCAAAACTCCAATGCTGAATTAAAATTCCAATATAAAGCTCTGAACTCTCAATGAAAAACTCTCTAAAACTCTCTCTACGAAATCTGAACAATCTCAGCCGAATGCCCTCTGTATCCTCTGTCGTGTGGGTCTCTCCCCACTTCTTTCTTCCTTCTCTCTCCTATATCTTTTCTCTCTCCTCTAACCGAATGTTCCCTTCATGATGGCTTCTTCTCTCTCCTATATCTTTTCCTGATTTGCCCTCCCTGGATTGCAGATTACATCACGTGGGGAAGTTGGGGTCACATGGAATTCGTTGCTGTGAAGAAGCTCATATTCGAATACAGTAAACCCATATTCGAATACGATCCCCTGCTGCAGAAATTTCCAGAATAGTGATTCTGATTTCTTTGCACTGATTTCAACTGAATTTTCTTCTTCTTCTGAAATAGCTTCAATCCTTTGATGTGTTGTGCAGCATGCTTTCTTCTCAACATCCTCAATGTAGCTTAATTTCTTGTTCTTGTGATGGAAATCAACACACAATCCACTTTGGAGATATGGAGATGAAATCTGCACAAAACATAGATTTTATGTCTTTTTATGATGTGTGCAAGTGTAATTTGAATGTATAAATATGTATCAATTGATGTCCAATCAATAATTTTTGCCGACCAAACTTTGGTTGCTAAAAGATACGCCTTTGGCAACCAACATATATTTGGTCAACAAAGGTTTACCCTTTAGCGACCAAAAATTTGGTCATCAAATGTTAGTTTTTGGCGACCAATTGGTCGCTAAAATGGTCTTTAATTGAAAATTTGAATTAATTTAAAAAAAATAAAAATTCAAATGTGGCGCCATGTGGCATCATTTGCTGACATGGCATCATGTCACATGGCAACTTGCGTTATGCCACGTGTCGACTTATGATTCCGCCACGTGTCAGCCAATGATTCCGCCACGTGTTGAATTTTTATTTTTGAGATTTTTGTTATTATTGTTGAGATTCGAACTCGTGCCATTTCTTTAGAAGTTCATGTGGTTGACCACTAGGTCAAGCTATTATTTGTATATTTTTTTGTATATATAAACAAATTTTTATCACTTTTGGCGACCAATTGGTCGCCAAAGGTACCCCTTTAGCGACTAATTGGTCGCCTAAGGTACGCCTTTAGCAACCAATTGGTCTCCAAAAATAATAAAAAAATTTATAATTTTTATTTAATTACTTTAACTTTTTTATAATAAATTTTTAACACTTTTACCAACCAATTAGTTGCAAAAAGTGCCCTTTTATAGACTAATTAGTTAGCAAAAGTGATAAAAAATTTATTATTTTTATTTAATTATTTTAACTTTTGTTTCAATAATTTGAAATCATAAACAATATATGAAACTATATAGATATTTAGTAAATAATTTATGAACAACTATTATATTTAACTAAAAATAATTTTAAATGTTTTTTTTATTTTCCTCCGATTTGCATGTGTAGCACATATTTAATACATATCTTTAATTTAGTTATATTCTTAAAAATAATTTGGTCGCATTTAGTTTTAGTTTTAGAAAATTATTTTTAAAAAGTAAAATTTTTGAAAACTATTTTAAGAATTTATTTCTAATAAAAAAATATTTTAGGTGATTATATTTGGAAATAAGTTCTAAAAAGATAAAGAAATGAAATTACTTAAAATTAATAAATAATATTTGTTATTTTTATTTTTAAATTTAAATTTAAAATAATATCACTTTAATATAACTAATATTAAATTACACTAAATAATTATTAGATATTAAAACGTTTAATATTCACTTGATTATAAATCATACAAACTATAAAGGTTACTTCAACATATTTACTTTGAAACAAAAAATGATTATATATTCAAATTATCTAAATTTGATTTGGTGAATTTAGTTTTAGCATTAATTTGGTAACATTCTTTTATTGATTTATGATTATAATTTTTGATAATTTTTATAAATTAATTAAAATTAATAATAAATGTTAAAATAAAATTTATGAAATCTAATTTAAATCATACAAAGAGATAAATAAATTTGTTTGAGAGAAAAATAGAGAAAGAAATAAAATTTAATTATTTTTATTTATCTATTTCATTTTTTTAGCGACTAAATTAATATTTGGTCGAGGAAGAGATTTTTTTAGCGACCAATTGGTCGCCAAATGCTTGAAATTTAGCCACCAAACTTATTTGGTCGCTAAAAATGAATGTCAAAAATTATGAAAACATTTCGCGATCAAATGTTTTGGTAGCCAAAAGTCATTATTGGCGCCAAAGGATATTTTAGAACTCTTTAGCGACTAAATTAATATTTAGTCACTAAAGGTTAACCTTTAGCAACCAATTGGTCACCAAATGCCTAGAATTTAGCTACCAAACTTATTTGGTCGCTAAAAATAAATGTCAAAATTATAAAAATATTCCGCGACCAAATGTTTTGGTAGTCAAAAGCCATTGTTGGTGCCAAAAGATGAAGGGACATATTTTAGAACTCTTTAGCGACTAAATTAATATTTGGTCGGTAAAGGTTAACTTTTAACGACCACTTGGTCGCCAAATGCCTGAAATTTAGTGACCAAATTTATTCGGTCGCTAAAAATAAATGTCAAAATTATAAAAATATTCCGCGACCAAATGTTTTGGTAGCCAAAAAGCCATTGTTGGCGCCAAAGGATGGAGAGAAATATTTCAGAACTCTTTACCGACTAAATTAATATTTGATCGCTAAAGGTTAACTTTTGGCGACCAATTGATCGCTAAGACCCATTGGTCGCCAAATGCTTGGGATTTAGCGACCAATTTATATTTGATCGCTAAATATAAATTTTTAGCGACCAAATGATGTTTAATCGCTAAAAACTAACATTTGGCGACCAAATTTAATTTTGGTCACAAAAAATGATCGCTAAAAATATTTTTTCTTATAGTTAAGTGAACCTTACATTGTTTAAGACTTCCAAGTTTAGCTACATTGTTCAAGACTTCCAAGTCATAACTACAAGGATAAAGGAAGTTATGCTGCACATTCGTACAAATAACTCGTCGGTGGAAAAAATTGAAAAATGCTGAAAGAGAGACCTTAAGCTTTGATCCGTAGATGAAGAAATGCTTGCTATATATAGACGATAGCTAATATATATACTTATGCGTGTGCCCAATAGGAGAAAAAATAATATAATTACGGTGTTACCGTGTTTGTGCTAGTCATATATAGTTTCTTCACATCTTAGTCAACCTCATGCAATATTTAACAATAGTGAATTTCAGAAACAAAATACATCCAATCCTACCTGCAGAGAACGCATGCACACACTTATACAGTATGTGGTAACAAAGGACCAAACCTTCACGCACAAGGAGAATTATATACCTGTCAACTAGTGCTTTATCATTTTGCATGTCTTCCACTAATAACAGGGACAAAATTACATTTTAAAGATAGGTAAGACCAAAAATAAAAATATAATTGGGACAAAATATGAAAAGAAAAAAATATAATTTATAAGAAAAAATAGTAAAATTAATTAAACTTTAATGTAATTTTTAAATCAGTGGGACCAATTGACTCACTGGACTTTGTTTGGTCCGTCCATGACTAAGAGCCACTTTATGTTAAAGTATGCGGCAATATCACCTCATATTAAAACACGTTTGATTGACTACTTTGTTTTGAAATGACTCGTCGCTAATGGTTTTAAAACGCAGCAATGGTCAATCAACGTAACAGTAATAAAAAATAATGGGGTTAACAAAGAAGTAATGGGTAAAAAACAGAGATTTAACGGGAACGATGTGTTCCAAAAATGTTACATAACGGCATGGTTGATTTTTAAAATCATTGGCGCCTAAATCACATTCTACATTTTGTGTTCGCAATTTTGCAATTATCAGAACTTGACTTAATTGTGAGGCCGGGCCTTGTGTGAAAGAACAAACCTTATATATACATACAGTGTGTGTCTCGTGTTTATTTTTCTTTTTTTTTTTCGGTTTTTATCACCAAAATGCACTCACCAAGTCAGAAAACTTATATTTATTTTTCATTTTTGAATATATATATATGGTGAGCATGCAGTCGAATATATCAATAAGTAATCAAATGGTCATGGCATCATCCAATATTGCCAGGGCTTCTCTAGTTTGATTCTCTTGAGCTTTCATTATGCTAGTATTCTGGTGAGGGAATCATTTGGACCATCATCATTATCATCATCTAGGTCATGTCTAGAAGTTTGGGAGTTTTAGGTGAAACTTTTTAAAGAATGCCTAACTTCTGTAACTTTTTGTCTCATTTTTCTAGCTAGTTTTTTTATTGGATTTGAAAAAATATCAAATTTGGAATATAGAGCAATTGTCTCATTTTCCTAGTCTTTTTATTGGATTTGAAGAAATATCGAATTTGAAATACAGAGCAATTGAACGATGAAAATAATATCACAAATAAATATATGGTGATGAAGATAAGAACTAAATTTGGATTTGAATTATCTAATTGAATGATATACTGTGAATGAGTTACGTAAATCAAAAGTGTCTAACGGATAAATAAAAATTAATATGATAATTTTTTTTTTTTTTGATGACCCGGAACCTGAGTCAGTTGGAGCCCCCACAATCAGGAGCCCCGACCTGCCAAACCCGGGGGGGGAGCGGTCCGACCCAAGACATCCCCCAGTTCAGTCATGGTAGTGCACCTAGGGTGATTCGAACCCCCCACCTCTGAAACCCCCACAATCAGGAGCCAGAAAGGGCACGCCTCGACTACTAGGCTAGACCGCAGGGTCAATATGATAAGTTTTTGTTGGTAATATAATTAATAAGATAATAATTATCTATTTGTGAAGATAGTTATGTTAGTGTCAAACGGATAAAAATAAGTATAGATAAATTCAAAGTCAAAATAAAATTAAAAAATAATAATTAATATATTAATTAAATTTTTGATTGGATTAAATATTATTTATTTTTTATTATTACTAAAAATTTAAAAAAACTGAGGGCTTTATCTATTAGTGAGGCCTTAGGCGACCGCCTCATTTGCTTAAAGCCCTGAGTGGACTATTATTTTGGAGAGACAAAGGAAATATTTTTTTGTTTAACAAAGATAGGGATGTCAATGGGACGGGTACACGAGGGTATCGACCCGACTGAACCTGATAAATATCCGTTGGAAAATACCCTAATGGGATTGGGATGGGTTTGGAATTGAAATTTAATATCCGTGTGGGTTTAGGACGTGTTTGGGATTTTGCCTGTAGGGTACCCGATACCCGTTTATGTTTATAGGATGCCCAATACCCGATGCCTGTAGAGTACCTGTTGAGTACCTGTTTAATAAAATAAAGTAAAATAAAATATATATTTATATATTTATTAAAATAAAATTTTTGAAATTCTTAAACAAAGGTCATTTATGAAATTTTGTTTATTTTTTGCCCAAGTATATAATGTAGTATATTAGTAGCCGCAGCCCCCAATATTGAAAATCAAACCCCCTTCAGTCTTCTCTCTTGTTGCTTGTAATCATGCCGTTACAATCGTCAATAACCATTATTCTTTTCTTCGACTCTCCAACCGATAGCTAGCCTTCTTCAAATGAGTTTTTTTTTTTTTTTTTTTTCTTTAGGATTGATTTATTTTAGAATATTTCTTTGAATCTCGTTCAGGGGATTGGGATCCAAGTAGGCCAAACCTTAATTCTGTAACCTTTAGATTCAGATTAATTTTTTTATCCTCTGACACAGTTGAGACCGAGGAGCTGTCCACTTTTTAACAAGATTTTTTTGGCCTAACTACGTACTAACTATTGCAAGGAGGGGAACTTTAACTTGTTCAGACAGACCGTACATGAAACGGACTGCAAATAATGTATAAATACATTACGTATGAGCGTATGTTTTGCAATATTCTAATCTAAATTCATAAGCCATGCATATATATGTATATATATATAGCAATAAGTTTGTTGGGTGCTGGCAGAACTAACATGGAGTACTACCTTTAAAAAAAAAAAACCCTTATTAGTACTGCTTTATTTAATTTCTCATCACCAAAAAATCCCATTGGGCAATAATTAAGGCTCTGTTTGGTAACGTTTTTATTTTTTATTTTTTTGTTTATGCTTTCAAAATTTTGTAAACCAGCAATAGAAACTTGGTTGTTAAATTTGTTTACGTTAATTTTTTTCAAAAAAATTTATTGCAAAACGCATCTTAAGGCTGCAAGTACCCATGGGACTAGAGTTTACACAATCACTTGAAACATTGTCCTAAAAAAAATTATCAAGATATTGAGTCTGCTTTGAAATGTCAAAAATAGATTGGCTTTGATAAAAAAATGGATGGGACTGCACAGTTTACTAACTTTAATTTTAATTCAAAGGTCTCTAGGAGGGAGCTAGTTTGTACCATTATCATGCATGAATACCCTCTTTCAATTGTTGAACATGTTGGTTTTAAAAGATTTGGCTCCAACCTCCAATCTTGTTTCAAAATGGTTTCTCATAATACTATTGGGAGCGATATTACTAAAATTTATGATATTGAGAAGACAAAGTTAGCTAAACTTTTACATGATAATACAAGCCATATAGCTATCACGATTGATATGTGGACTTCAAATCAAAAGAAGGGTTATATGAGTATTACGGTTCACTTTGTTGATGGAGGTTGGAAGTTACAAAGCCGCATTTTGAGGTAATAGATTTATTTTCGTTTTATAATACATTTGTCTTCAATATTATTTTACATGGTCTTATTTATTATTTTATTTAGGTTTACTTATGTTCCTACGCCTCACACAATGGATGTTCTAGCTGAGAATTTGTTGGATGGATTGATGTCATGGAATTTAGAGACTAAATTATCGACAATCACTGTGGATAACTGTAGCTCCAATGATGGGATGGTTAGTATTATTGTGAATAATTTGAGTAATCATTGTTTGCTTAGTGGTCGCTTTATACATATGAGATGTGCTCACATTCTTAATCTTGTGGTGAAAGATTGGTTATCGGCTATAGAAGAAGCTATTGAAAGAGTTCGAGATAGTGTTGCATTTTGGTCAGCCACTCCATCTAGGGTTGAAAAGTTTGGGGAGATGGCTCGCCAAATGAAACTTTCATTTGCTAAGAAGTTGAGTCTTAACTGTAAGACCCGTTGGAATTCTACTTACCTGATGTTGCAAGTTGCCATAGAGTATAAGGATGTTTTTCAAAGAATGAAATTTTGAGATAAACTTTATACTTCTTTGCCATCCGAACAAGATTGGGAGAATGCTAAGGTAATATGTGGGAAGCTCAAGTTATTTTACAATACAACTATAGTTCTTTCTAGTTCAAAGTATCCTACTTCAAACATTTATTTTGTGAAAGTATGTGAGATTAGGGAAGCTTTGTGCAAGTGGATGCTTTTGAGCAATAAAATAATTAGTTCAATGGCAAAAAAAATGTACGAGAAGTTTGAAAAATATTGGAGTGATGTGCATATTGTTATGGTAGTGGCAAATGTGTTGGATCCTAGGTATAAAATGAAAATTATGGAATTCTTTTTTCCATCAATTTATGGTGAGTATGCACATATCGAAATTGAAAGGATTAAAATGAATTGCTATGATTTGCTTCAAGAGTACCAATCTAAGTTCACTACCCAGTCAAGTTCAACTTCAAATGCTTTAACTACATGTGTTCCAATTTCAAGTGAGGGAGATATTAATGATGACGGCGAGGAAACCGAGGCAAAGTTGGCACAGTATCTTAGTAGTTTATCATCTAATGTGCATGTAAAATCTAAATTAGATCATTATTTGGAAGAACCTGTCTTACCATTTGTCCAAGATTTTGATATACTCAATTGGTGGAAGACAAATGGGATAAAATATCCAACTTTACAATTGATAGCTCGTGACTTTTTAGCTATTCCAGTCTCCACAGTTGCATCTGAATCCGTTTTTAGTACTAGTGGGAGGATTTTTAGCCTGCATCGAAGTAGGCTTCACAAAGATACTCTATAAGTTCTTATGTGTTCACAAATTTGGTTATAGAATGCTAAAACAGTAGGTAAAAATATAATATCTTTGCTAAATATATGAGACAATAAACTTGAATTAGTTATTTATTCTTATTAGAATTTTTTTTATTAATGCAGATGCTTCTATAGAGATGGACGCAAATTACGTGACATATGCTGAAAAGGATTTTGATGAGTATAGTTCTTTCTCTTTTTATTATTTTTGTTATTTTTTACCATTAAGTTTCAAGTTATATTTTTTAAAATAATTGTTAAAAATTGTAGGGATGATAGCTGTGTCACTATATGATATTGTTGGTCACTAAAGTTGGGTTCTCAACTTACACAAGGTACACCATAATTCATTTTATTTGTGTATAAAAGTTAGTAGTAGTTTAGTTAATGAATGATTGGAAAAAAAGAATGAAATTTAGAAGAATTTAGCGTGCCATCCAAATCTTAATTTGTTTACCCTTTTTCACCACGCTTATTGTTTTATTTATATATTTAGCGCTTTAATTAATTTAGAAGTTCTTTGTACGTGTATGTATGTATATATTGTTTAACTCTTTTTCCAGTTTGAATTGCTTTCACTGTCCCTTTTATTAGACTTTTCTAATTTTTTCATGAAACAGTTTGAGTTACTGGTATCTTGCTCAGGCTGATGGTTTGGATCTTTGCTACTTTATTGGTAGCTGCTCTTAGTTTTATTTGGATAGTTACTTTGGACTTATTTAATTTGTGATTTGTTATGTGTTATTTTCACATGTTATGAATTATTTTATATTGAGTTTGAAAGTCCTTTATTAACTGTGATTCCTATTTTACTGTTCTAGGAGTATGCCCATGTGTATTTTATATATTTATTTCTACTATTTAGAATATATTTCTTTTACCTTAAAAAAAAAAAAAAACAAACAAAACAAAACAAAACTTAAAGGTCCTTTGACCAATGATTTTATTCAATTTAATAAATTTAACATTTTTGTCACTTGCTAATTTTTTTTATTTTTTATCTTAAATCGGATATTTAACTGGTACCTAATAGGTAATTTGATCAATTGAACATAAACGGGTTTCGCGGGTTTGGGATGGGTTTTGCGGGTTTAGGATTCAAACTAAAAAAATAAACGGGTTTGGGACGGCAATGATAAGCAAAAAATAAACGGATTTAGTAATGGAATTTATTAATTAGGCGCGTGCCCCACCTGTTTACATCCCTAAACAGAGGGAGTAGAGAAAAATATTTTCAAAATACGTTTAGAATCTATACTGTTTTAGAATCTATCCTGAGTTTTAGAATATGTACTCTTGAAGTTTTTTTTTTTTAGAATTTATATTTTCTATTCCTGATTTGTTTTTTAGTGTTTTCAGAATTTATATTTAGTTAACTAAATCTATTTTCCTTTTTTAGAATCTGATTTGATTTTTAAAATAATTTAGCTCTCATAATCTATATTGCTAATTTTTTGATTAACTAATCTCTGTTCATTGTTTCAGAATTTATATGCCTAATTTTTGGTTACCAGAGTCTGTATGTATCTATATCTATATCTATATCTATATCTAATTTTGTTTGCAGGATCTATACCACAGTTAAATGAATTTTTCTTAAAATCTTTACCTATATATATATCTATGTTATAAAGTTGATTAAAATCTTTACTGTCATTTTTAAATAAATTCAATATATATTTTGGGTGTTGGGTCGAATTTGGAAAGTTTTTAGGCCTGAGTGACCAGATCGATCTTAGACCTGATTAAAATATGTTACACCCCTTCAAAAACTCAGTTCGGGCCCAAATTTGACCTCAACATTTTTTTGTATAATTGTCATATTAAATTTTTTATTTTCAGCTTGATAGGTATTTTTTCCAGTCATATGAAGCACCCAAGACACTGCTTTGAATAGGTTGGGTTATCAGAGATTTTGTACTGATACACTTTGTTCATTCAAATCATATGAAGTCTTACCATTTTTGCTATAGTTAGACATAACTGAATCTTTACTGTCATTTCAACTTCTATTCTTTCAGTGCCAACTGGACATTCTTTCGATACAACAGTCTTATAATTTTTTTTTTCACTTTAACAAGTATTTTTCGATCATATAAAACACCCGAGACACTATCTTGAATAGATTGGGTTATCAAATATTTTATGCCGATGCACTTTGTTCATCCAAATCATACGAAGTCTTGCCGTTTCTGCATTCACTTCCAAGTCGAAGGCCTCATCCCCGGCTTTGCAAAAGTGAAATCTTCAACTAACAATAATCAGATATTAGCACAATCCAACAGGATCTGTCTCTTACTTCTGAATCCGGGTCAATAATCAAGCCTCACAGATCTTGTGGTCATAGAACTTATCCAACCCCCAGCCAACAAATTGAGGACATAATCCACAAATAACATGCATAAACATCAAAAGACAGCACAAACAAGCGAAACAAACAATCTATCACCAAAAATCCCAGCAGGAACATGACCCATTTGCAAAATGGTGAAACCTATTTCTGTCCCTAACAATGATTTCCCTCCCTGTAATCTTAGACACGAGCTTCATAAAGGAATGGCAGTCCCCGCATATCCTGAGATTCTTCATGATTCTGACAGGAGCCCGAGGAGGCAAACTCATTAGCCCAAAAACAAGAGCTATCTTCTCACTACGGTGCCTCAGGAGTTCCTGCTTCCTGCTTTCTTCCACATCTTGAAGATCGTGTTTAGTGTGGACCTTATAATCTAGGTTGTTCATCTCTTCTAGCAAATCTTCCAACCTTGAATAAATCTCAGCAATTCTAGGATGGCTTCTTTCCCCAACCATAGGAGAGAAAAGAAAAGAAAAGATTAATTAGGAGAGAAAGGAAAAGAAGAGAAAAATGATAATAGTTTTTGTTCCATTTGTTTGAGAGTTTGGGGGAGAAAAGATAATCACTTTCTTTCTTTTTATTTGTGAGTTGAGAAGAAATGGAAATAAAATAAAATGTCTATTGTTATTTTATTGCTATACCATTATATTATCAATAAATAAACCTCCTCATATTATGAGTAAATAAAGTATTAGCACATCAAGTAAGAAAATATATACACTAAGAAGTGTTGTACAAAAATATAAATAATAAGATTGAAAAAAAGAACTTCAATGAACGCAGCTATTAAAAAAAATGTATCTTGAAATGACTAGAATATACAACATATATATAAGGAAGATGAAACCAAAGTTTTAAAACGTGATTGAACCAAAAAAAGAAAAAAGACAGAAAAGAAAAAAAGAACAAATCATAACCTTGAAACGTGATTAAATCCCCCCCCCCCCAAAAAAAAGAGTAGGATATTATTAAAAAGAATTAAAAAACTTATCTAAGCTGTGAAAACTAGAAATGGATGCAGAGATGAAGTTTGAGAAGAGTAATAAAAATCTACCAAAGTACTAAAGTTAAAAGGTTTAATTTGCACTAGGACATATTTGTAAATTTATTTTTTCTCATTATTTATTTCATGGGTAAATGTGTTATTTTAAAAGTTTCATTAAATAACTTTTCTTTTCTCTCAATTTCTTCTCACTTTTGAGAGGATGAAAATTTTAAAAACTATCTACTAACTTTTCTTTTCATTTCTTCTCATTTCTTTTATTTTCTTTCCCAAAATAAAACTCACAAACAATAGGTATGTTTTAAAATCTTTTATTTTATTTTCTTTTCTTCGCGTTTCACTCCATCCAACTCTTTCCTCTCTCTTTCTTCGCCTCACTGTCTTTGAGAAGCTTTCGTGCTCTAGCAACTTCCTCCCACCTTTTTGCTGTTGCATAGGAGTTAAAAAGCAAGACATGGTTTCCTGCATTATCGGGTTCATCTCAAACAGATGTGTAGCTGCTACTCAGCGAGCTCAATATTGCCATGGATCCTGCAGGAAGACAAAAGCGAACCCCACTTGGAAGCAGTAGCATCAAATGGCATTTTATCAAGTCCTGCTCATCCAATAACATCGACCATGCATGAATAGTGAAGAACATTGCGTGACAAATTATGTTCTTTTATCATCATGTCAAAATACTTCCGACCCTTTTCAACCAAATCCACGTGAGCACATGCAGATATCACAAGAAATGTACGCTACTTCATTTGGGCACATGCCCATTTGCTGCATTTCCTCAAAAGAAATCATAGCCTCCAAAGAGCAAGCATGTCTAGAAAACCCAGAAATCATTACATTCCATAAAACAAGGCTCTTCTCTTCTACGCTCGAAAACACAAGATAAGCCTCTTTGATGTTTCCACATTTTGCATACAAGTCTATGAGGGTGGAAGCCACAAAAACGTTTGAAAGAAAACCAGATTTTTGTGTTACAGCATGCATCTGATTCCCTTCAATAAGAGCAGCCAATCCTGCACAAGCAGTGAGAACAGAAGACATTGTAAAGTGGTTGTTCTCTAATCCCATCACTTGTGCTCTGTGAAACAACACCATAGCCTCCTCATAAAGCTCATTTTGGGCATACCCTGCAATCATTGAACTCCACGTGACAGCATTCCTCTCAGGCATGCCCTCAAAAACGCGAGATGCATCCTCGACAAAACTGCGTTTCGCATAAACATCAAGCAATGCAGTGCCTACGAACACATTTGAATCCATTGCTGTCTTGAGAGCAAAAGCATGCAACTGTTTGCACTCCAAAGCAGCACACTTTGCAGCGCAAGCGCAAAGAACACTCGAAAGGGTGAACTTGTTCAATTCGGTCCCTTCCCTTCGCACCTTTACGAAAAGATCAAGAGCCTCTTGTTCATCCCCATTCTGGGTGTACGAACCAATCAGGGTGTTCCATGAAACTAGACTTCGTATAGGCATTTCATCGAACACCTTACGAGCACAGTGATTGAACCCACATTTCGAATACATATTAATCAACATATTTGCTGTTAAAGTGTCCACTTGTAACCCAACACGAACAATCTGGCCATGGCAAGCCCTCCCTTTCATGGCCTCCCTGTTTCTTGCACAACTCTGCAAGAGTTCTTGCAAATTTGACACCTGGCTCGAGCCTCTGCCCACCCAAATAAATTGCTCAGGGATTAGTTTTCCAATATTACTAGCATTGCCCGTATATGAAAATTCTCTGCAAGGCAAACTATCAAGAGAACTATGAAAGAGTCTTCCATATAATCTCCTAAACCCCTTCAAGTCATTGTGTTTTTCCTTTTTTTTTTTTTTTTTTTTAAAGGTAAATTTTTTTTTTTTTTTATAAGAGAGAGGAGGAGAGTCGAACTCGAGTCATGAACTGACAGGAGAAACTCTTAACCACTGAACTATAGATCACACTCCATTGTGTTTTTTCCTCTCTCTCTCTCTTTTTTGTGAATCTAAATTTTCTCATGAACGAGTTTGTTTTCAAGTTTTAAAATTTATATGGTATCTTAAATAATGTGTGCACTCATGAGAGGGTAAATCATTCCCCTGAAGATAGAAAAATCCAAACTTTTTATTCTGCATCAAAGAATAGCAGCCCGATCAACTCCTCCTGAGTGATCAAACTGGACCCAAAATTTATTACTTATTTGCTTTACAAAACTAACCATCATATTATAGAAAACCAAATCAAATCAACTCATCTCAAGACTGTCGAGCTAACGATCAGTAAATCTTTTAGTAACCTAAAAGATTAGAACCAATGCAAATCTAAGAGGTACCACTCAGTTTAAATTTGATTAATATTATATTAAGTCAATTCAATTTTAAAAGATGATTGATTTAATAATATGTGAATATTTACCTATGTTCCGCTTGGCACAAGTTTAATAAAAATAATTTATACTTAATACTTAGTATTTTAATTTCACATATAATACATGAAATTTTCATGTATTATGTTTATTTTCTTGGTTGAAGTGGAATATTTTGTACTATAGGTTATATTATATGTTATTATTTTATAATATATATCATATTATATATTTTATTTCATTTTTTTAGTAGACCAGTTAGATAAATTTAAGATTTAATATATATTTTAGAGACAAGTTTGATTTCTAGAAAAGCTTAAAA
Organism: Vitellaria paradoxa; assembly: GCA_019916065.1. NCBI lineage: Eukaryota > Viridiplantae > Streptophyta > Magnoliopsida > Ericales > Sapotaceae > Vitellaria > Vitellaria paradoxa. The sequence continues at coordinate 44,883,474 of CM034242.1, forward strand.
TATTCGATCAAATTAAAATTTGATATAACATAATTTGTTTAATTCTCACTAGTGGAAGCACACACACCATGTATGTTTTCCTTTCGATTTTTGGTTCTTTTTTCATTTTTGTTTTTCTTTCGCTTTATTGTCTTTCAAGTCCTATTCTCTAGTTTTGTTTTTTTAATTTTTTACTTTGTTCTTATTAATTCAATTTTAATATTCAAATTGAGAAAGTAATCAAGATATGAGAATTTAAAACACTTTTAAGGCATTTAAAATTATGAGCATGAGCCAAATCGATGTTAACAAAATAATAGTGTTTCTCTTTATATGTTAGTAAAGTATAAGAGCTCCACTTTTACAACTCTATCTGCTCATTAACACAAATAAGACTCTGTTTGGTTTGTAAATAAATAATAAAAAATTTTATAAATCTCTATTAACTTATATTACATAAATTTTTTTCTTTCACTACACTCATTACGAACTCTCAATTTATCTCACTTTTTTTTTACTCCAAACACACCCTAAATACTATAACTATTTTTTATTAATATAAAAAGTTGGAGCACTCACATTTGGTGATCTAAATAGACTTTTTTTTAAGAATATAAATTCTATAAAAATGAAAAGCAATACCAAGACACGTGACGCACATCTAATTGAGACACGTGGCATGCATCCAAAGGGAGACAGTGTGGTAGGTGGGAAAGCAGCTATCTTTCTGATCGCATTTATGAAGGGTCAAAAAAGACATGTCTAAAGCTACTGCCGATTATGGCCTCAATCATATCTGGCCGACTATATAGCACAGTTTAAGCTATTGTCGTTTCATCACTCATGATGACCAAGCATGGCTAACACGTGTGAAGGAAGTTATAATTACTCAAAACACAAAGAGGTAAAGTAAGCAGAAATTGCTTAGAAAAACACTTGCTAAAAGAATCCCTTCCTTTCGTATATACCTTACAAAAAGCAAGTTACCTAACCTTGTCCAATCAACACCTTTCTCATTGTAGGAATCTAGTTATGGCTTCATTCAAATATATTACTAGCTAACCCAACCATAAAGAAATATCCGAATAGTGTGATCGGATACGTCACCAGTGGAGCTAACCGAGTTCTTGACACTCCAAAAAAATACCAAAAAAAAGAGCCCTATGGCCATTGTTTCATTACTGCTCTCAACAGTGATCTATGTAGCTGCTCTACCCAATTTGGCAATAATAAATATTGTACTTTTATATTTAAATACTTGAAAAAATGATAAAATAAAGGTTAAATGAAAAATATTTTAAGCATTCAGAGAATATGATAAAAATTTTAAACGTGGAGAGTATTGTTAAACAGAAAATTAGTGAAAATGGGAAAATTACATTTCTATTACATTTAATTTAAAAATTCTGTGTGAAAGCCATCAATCTAATGCTCTTACATTATCCAGTTTACTACAGGGACCAACACTCGTTTTGAATGCGGGCGCTACTTATCAGCATAAGGGTCCCAACAACCAAAGTAGATGGGGGCCCCAGAATCCAAATCCATAACGAGAGTGAAAGTCAAACTGACTTTCGGCAAGAGACAAAAAGGAATTCAATTCCGATACATAGATAGATTGATATTTAGATTCATTTAAGATGGGGTTTAGAAAGGCATGGACTCCTGGAGCCCAATTGCATGCAAATGGGATATAAATATATATATGCACATATATATATATATATATATATATAGATACAGCCCATGCCTTTTTCTTTGAACCCCATGCATCTTTATCTCACCATCAACAACTTACAATTCCCCATCTTTGAATCTACAGAAAGATAAGGCATGGTGGTCAACTTGTTCTGATTTTCTTTTTTTCTCTGCATCTTCGTCTTTTTAAGTGCTCTATTTCAGATCTTTTGTCTATATATATATATCCTTACATAGGGCGCTGCATGTCAATGATAAAAGAGCTAGCTCTAACAAATTCTCGATGAATTATTTGGGTTTGAAATCTTTTATAATTCTTGAGCTCACTGAAAACAAATTCTTTCATAATAATGATGATGATGGAGTTGCCCTACATAGTACATGCGTAACATTGGTATAAAAAGTTGACAAGAAGAGACCATTCTAAGAAAATAAAAATTAATTAATTCTTATTTAATTGTCTCTCAAAGTAACAAGTTTTTGCATAGAAGTAATTTTTTTTTTTTTTTAAACAAATATTCCATTTTAACACTTTGTTACTTCTTAGATACAAGGTAAAGCATAGTTAGAAAGAAACAAATAATTTATTGTAAAAAATTATGATTTTATAAATTGCAAAAAGTTAAAAGTACCGATTTTCTCATTGCAAATAAGAAATTATTTTTAAAATTCAAATCATGATGTGCAAAAACATAACTGCCCTTTATCATACAAAATGAATCCATTCAATTGTAATTTAGCTGATGATATTTACGCTCTTTTATTGGTTTCCCCGGCTTGTTTTACATTTCTCTTTTTTCATTTAGTAAATTAAAACTATTGTAAAATGAGAAAAATTGATGGAAGAGTACAAATATTTTTAGTTTTGTAAATTTAATCAGAGAGAGTATAATAGAAAATACCCACATAATCATTAGCATCAAGCTCATTATACCTTTCTTAACTCCTGTCAATGCTTTTCATTCCATTTACTCTTTACATATCAAACTTTGAAGCTGAATTTTATCATCTAAAGTTAATGGACTGCAACACAATCAATATACAAGACAACATCAAACCAAAACCTTACCTTCAAGCATCTGCACAGCTTGCTAGCTAATACTGAAAAATTGCAGATCTATTCCTTTCATTCCTTCTCCTTTCCTTTTCAACTCCTATGCAAAAAAGTAAAACACAAATACGTAAGATTTTTACACACACAGCTTCTGGTCCTCACTTTCACTTGATTCCTTAGCAGCAGCTTCGCCATTCTTTACACCAAGAGTCCCATCTCCTTCCGCATCAAAACTAGCATGAACACTGTAAAAAACATACACGAGCACCGCAAGAATGGTGAAGAATCCAAACCTCGCATAGGACGGCCCGTCCAGAGAACCCAACAAGAAAATGTTGGAAGATGGAGATTGATGGAATCCACGGCATCAAAGGGACCCCCAGAATTCGGGTTTTCGAGCTTGAGGGACCATGCAATGGAACAGCTGTAGAATGGCAATGGCCACGATGGCGCTGGCACCGAGGATGAAGTCTTTGGGCTTGCCTCGCGGAACGAATTGCCAAACCAGGGCGAACATGACGGAAGTGAGAGAGAAGCACAAGACAAATGACAGTGTGGGCCATGGATTTTTTGTGTCGGATGAGACATAGCGTCTGTAGATTACAGCATTTGCCACCACGTAGAAGACAATAATGTGCCGATTGATACTAGGTTGAGAAGGATGTTTAGATCAGTAAACAGGGCTATTGCAGCTGTGCAGATGCCTGAAAATTAAGGAAAGTGTGTTTGGATCATTATGTGTAAGAATATTTAGAGTAATTTCAAGCCTAGAAAGTTAAGCACATTACATACTACACTTGCATAAACAAAGATTATAGCATCAAGTATAATAGGAATGCTTAAAGTGCCTATAGAGCAATCAGAGGGCAGATCACAGATATTGTCAATTGCGGGATCAACCAAAAAGCAGCTAAAAATGAAAAAATTCCAGAAAGAACTAGCACTCCCCCACTTGGTACTGAAAATTCACTAGTCTAAGCTGATAAGTTACTAATTTTATTATTTATTATTTTTTTTTTTTTTTTTTTTTTTTTTTTGGGTTTCTACTCATTTATTTTGTTCTGGTAAACAAGGGAGAACCACCCCAAGGCAGCTCTTTCAAACCATCGGTAAACTTCCCCGGAGATGGTAAACACCCAAATCCATTAGTTTAGGGAAATCTCAAACTGGCACAGGACTGTGATCAGAGTTGGTGCCAAAAAATAACACACACACCCTTGATTGTAAAGATCTCATCACATGTTCTATTTTTTCATTTATTTTTATTTATTTATTTTATAAGTTGGCCCCCTCTCCCCCAAAATATTGGTCACCCACTAATTTTGTGCTTCTCATTAAAAATTCCTAACTATTTTAAAGGCCTAATTAGGGGTCTAGAAGTCTAAGTTTTAAACCTTCAAAGGCACCAATGGAATAAAGTAATCTGAAATAGAGAGCAAGCAAAGTACCAATGCAGAACATTCGTGAACAAGAATGATTCTAGAAGATTTTCCCTCTTTCGGTCTCGGATTCTGAAAGATCAAACCGCGAATTTCAAATTCCTTGCGGAATAGATAATTCTCACCGAATCGGGTGCAAAGAATTACTACTTTTGCAAGCGCTCCTAATTTCTTCTTAACCTTCAAAAAAGTTACCCGCTCATCCTATCCTATCTGATTACTAGTAATGGAAGTAGAACTGTTCCGTTTGATTAGTCCTTATCTTGCCTTTGAATTTTGCAAAACTAGCACAGTTAAGGTGTGTTTGACTCATTGATTTTATTGAAAATTTCTAAAAATATCTAAAATAATTCACTTTTATCTCACTGTACAAATATGAATCTACAACTTATATCACTTATCTCATTTTATCTCACTCTTTATCATTCTAAACACACCCTTAGTTGATTTGTCAATTGCCTTTCACAAAATTCTCTCTCAACTATAAACACTTTTGTTACTTAGACACGCCAATAACTCATTACACCTAACTAATTTATATAACAATGTCTATTTTGAGACAATTGGTGGAAGGGTTGTGCAGATTAGTGGATCAGGTCGGACTAAGATTTTATTAATTTTAAAGACTCGCTTGACTCGTCCACTGATCCATTTTTTAGAAAATAAGTTAGCGGGTCAAATGTTATTTCATTAATTCTTTTGTTTAAATTATAGTTCCTTCAAGTACTTAAAATTTTAGAATAATTAATTTTAAAATATATTTTATATTTTAAATTTTGTAACTTTAACAAGTCAAATGAATCACCCATTTTAAAAGCACCAAAAAAATTTTGTATTTTCTTTTCTTACGGATCAATTTAGACCCAATCCATTTATATAACACAATAATCCAATCCACAAAAGGGGGTTAATTACCCTGCTGATGAATTGACTCGCACAACCTTACCTACCAACTACTAATTAAGTAGGCAATGAATTGAGTTCAAATAACTTATTCTCGTCCTTGGAATTAAATCATTTTAAATGGGACAAGAGAATCTTGAAATTGAAATTTAATTTTAAAAATTAAATTGATATTTTCAATATTTAAATTCTTATAAAAGTTCATTTAATGAATAAAAATATTTTAAACTTGACCATTAGATGAACTTTCATCTAAATTCAAAGTTGAAAATAGAATTTCCAAATCTTAAAATTATATTTTAACTTCAAAAAACCCAATCCCATTAAATGTCTCCCCACGTACTAATATTTTGGTGTCTAATCTTATACCGTTTGTATTCTGATTTTGTAATTAATGGCAAAATGACCCTATTGCCCAAATCATATCCGGAACCAGAGGACCTAAATGCCCGATTAGACTGGCCCACAACCCGGGACCCACAAAAGACCAAATAATGGATCCCATTACCGTTGGATTGTCAAAACTAATAACATAGTTAATATTATATTGTCAACAAATTAATATTTATCACATCTATTCATTTCAATGTGACCCACGAGATGTAACAAGGTGATAGTACAATCTCGCCCATTGGACGCCGCTGCGCGTGACTCCCATCTTTTCCTAATCACATCACAACGGCGAGCCCACGTAAACACAACGAGCACCACCATAGACCAACACAGCCCATTGAGCCCAACCATCAGTAACTGAAAAGGTTAGAAGTAGGACCCATTACTCAACGGCCCAAACTTACAAACAAACTGAAGAGAAAATGAAATTGACTGCTTCTTTTCATTACACTGTCAATGGAGTTTCTTATTACACTTTATAGAAGAAGGAAGAAGCAGAATTAAACTAAACTAACTAATCAGTTTCTACAACTAATCTAACTATCTAACTAACTCTGTAACAGAAGCTGGTTAGAGAGTTTTTATTCTCCTACAGCTGCAGTGCACAGTGTAACCATACACTCCTAGCTTAGGTCTTATCATCCCCCCTCAAGTTGTTGGGTGGAGCACCCACCAAAAGCTTGTTCTGAAGATAATGGAAGCGAGAGATAGAAAGGCATTTGGTAAAAATGTCAGCAACTTGATTAGAGGAAGGAATGTGTTGAATAGCAAGCTTCTTCCTGGCAACTTGTTCTCGCACAAAGTGATAGTCAACCTCAATGTGCTTTGTGCGAGCATGGAAGACCGGATTCAATGTAAGAGATATAGCAGAGAGATTATCACACCACATAGTGGGAATAGTAGAAGGAATGATGTGAAGATCATGTAGAAGCATTTGGAGCCAAGATACTTCAGCAGCAGCTTATGCCATGGCACGATATTCTGCTTCGGTGAAGGAGCGTGCCACAGTGGGTTGTTTTCTTAGCAGCCCAAAAGATTAAATTCTGCCCAAGATAGATGCTAAAACCAGCAGTGGATCTCTTATCAATGGAATCTCCAGCCCAGTCTGAATCCGTAAATACATTATGGCAAAAGAACCAGTTGAGAACTTTAATCCAAAGGCAATGGTACCCTTAACATATCTCAAAGCATTTTGACAGCAAGGAAGTGAGCCATGGTGGGAGAATGCATACATTGACAGGCTTGGTTAACTGCAAAGGGCTAGATCAGAGCGGGTGATAGTAAGGTATTGAAAAGCACCTACAATGTTCTATAAAGGCTTGGGTTGGGATATGGAGCAGTAGCATGCGGACCAGTGGTGGGCTTGATGGATAGGGGAGAAGAGTAAGGTTTACAATCTGTCATGCCAACCTTGGTAAGAATATCAAATGCATATCTTGACTGGGATAAGAAGTAATTGGAACCAGATTCAATAACAGAAATACAAAGAAAATAGAAGATAGAACCTAAATCTTGAGAGCAAAATGAGGAATGTAGCCTGAGCAATGAAAGATTGAAGATGAGAGGGCTGTTTCCTGTAAGAAGGATATCATCTACATAGACTAGTAGATAGGTAAGAGTAGTTGAAGTGTGCTGGACAAAAAGAGATGGTTCACAATGGCTGTTAACAAAACCAATGGAGATAAGAAAGGAAGAAAGGTAGAGTACCATGCTCTTGGTGCTTGCTTAAGGCCCTATAGAGCTTTATGAAGCTTGCAAACTTTGTCAGGAGATTAGAATCCTCAAAACCAGGGGGCTGTGACATGTAAACCTCCTCAGTGAGTACGGCCATGAGAACAGTCATTAGAAATATCAAGTTGATGGATACACCAGTCATAGTGAAGAGCTGCTGAGAGAATAATACGACAGTGGGTTTTTTTGCCATAGGACTAAAAGTATCATGAAAGTCAATACCCTCCTTTTGAAGGTAACCTTTTGCAACTAACCTAGCTTTAAACTGGCAACAGAACCATCGGCATTTCTCTTGATTTTAAAGATCCATTACAGCCAATAATTGTTGTGAGAAGGAGCTGAAACAAGAGACCAAGTGCATTGATTCTGGAGGGCAGTGTACTCTTCCAACCATAGCAGCAGACCACTCAGGTGATAAAAGTGCTTCTTTATAAGATTTGGTTCAGGAGATGGAAGAAGAGGAAATTGGAGGAGCAATAGCAGAAAGACAGAGAGGATGTTTGGGTTTAAAAATACCATTTTTAGATCTGGTGAGCATGCGGTGCACATTAGAAGGAGCTGTGGAAAAGATGTAGAAGAGGAAGGTTGGGTACTTGTGGTAGTGGGTTGAAGAGAATTGGCGAGAATTTGAGGTGAGGTCTATAATATGTGGTTAGAATTGGAGATAGTTGTGAAGAAAATTGTGAATTATGGATAGAACCATGTGATAGTGATGTAGAATTGAAATAGGAGCATTAGAACCGGTAGGTGGAGATTAACAGTAGTGGTAGTTGAAAAAGTGGGGAACAAATGTAGAAGGATGAAGAGTGTGTGCAGGAGAGTGAAGAACTATTGTAGTTGAGCAAGAGATTGGTGGTGAGGAAGTAGAAGAAGAAGAAAATGGAAAAACATTCTCATCAAAAACAACATGTCTAGATAAGTAGACTGACCGGTTGAAGGGTCTAAGCACCTATAACCTTTGGCAGAGGAATGGTAACCAATGAAGACACAGGCAGTGAATCTAGGCTGAATTTTGTGAGAGTATGGTCGAAGCCATGGATAACAAAGGCAACCAAAGACCTTAAGGAAGTTATAATCTGGTTTTTGATGGTAGAACTTTTCGAATGGGCTGATATGTGAGAGTTTGGGAGTAGACATTCTATTTATAAGATAGGTGGCTGTGGATAAAGCTTCAAACCAGAATGAAAGTGGGAGAGAAGAGTGATGAAGCAAGGCTATAGTTGTCTCAATGAGATGCCTATGTTTTCTTTCTGCAGTACCATTTTGAGAAGGAGTGTGTGGGCAACTAAGTTGATGGTGAATGCCCTGAGATAAAAAGAGATGTTTAAATTTATTGCTAGTGTACTCTCCACCACCATCAGTTCTTAAGATTTTTAATGGGAAGCCAAATTGTCTTTCAGCAAAAGCATTAAAGTGCAAGAATGTAAAGAACACTTCACTGTTATAGTGCAAGGGATACAACCAGGTAAAGGAACTATAGTCATCAATGAAAAGGACATAGTAGGTATATTTTGTATTGCCATAAGTAAAGGGCCCCCATACATCAGAATGTATTAAAGCTAGAAGAGAGTTTACAGTTGAATTTGACAAAGTGAAGGGCAACCTATGACTTTTGGCAACACAACAATGTTCACAAAGAGAAGAAAAATTAGAATTATTGAATGAAAAACCACAGTCCTTGGGAGAATGATGGAATTTGGCTTTAGAGGGATGTCCCAATCTCTTATGCCAAATCTGAGTAGGAGTGATGGTGCTGATGTGAGCAATATGTGTGTTTGATGAAGGGATGCATGGAATTTTGTAGAGACCATTCTTAGGAGTGCCTTTACAGAGAATTGATTTGGTTTGGTTGTCCTGAATGACAAAGGAATTTTTGTTAAAAGTGATAGAGCAGTCATTGTCTTTGGTAAATTGATGAACAGATAGAAGATTAGATGATAATTGAGGAACATGAAGCACTTTATCTAGCCTAAAATGATGATGTGGAGTTGGAAGAATACCGGTTCCAGAGTGTTGGATAGGCAAAGTGTTGCCATTTCCAACAGTTACTTGATCTGTTCCCTGATATGGCTGATAGAGCTGTAGATTGGCAAGATCATTTGTCATATGTGATGTAGCTGTAGAATCCATATACCAAGGAGTGGAGGATGAGGACAATGGTTGAGCAAATGCTGAATATGCTTACTGTGGAGGAGATGCAGTTGGTTTATTATAAAGCATTGGTGGCTGGAAGTTGGGTTCATTTTGTGCCAGCATTCAAAAGCCATATGATTCCCTTTTCCACAGATTTGGCATTCAACACCATAACCACTGATATTTCCAGCACTCACATTACCCAGGATTAAAACCTCCACGAAAATTGCCTCTATAATTCCCACGATAATTACCACGATGACTGGTAGAATCTGTTTCCTCTATTCTGATAATTCTTCCCATAATTTCTATTGAGGTTCTAATAAGATCTGAAATTAAAGTTTGATGAGGAAGATCTATTGTTATGTTGAAAACCTGACATGTTCTGTGGTGAATTAATCTGATAGGACTTTTTCATAGCAGCAAAGGCCACAGCTGGATCTGCAGTAGTCAACTTGTGAACTGATTCTACATGAATTGCTTCAGAACATAAGAGAGAAGATAGCTCATCCATGGTTATAGCTTCTGGTGTTGCTCGAATAGTAGTTTTAAAAGCTCCATATTTATCCGGTAACCCATTAAGTACAATCAGAGCAAGATCTTCATCATTTACTGACGAGGATACCAAACTGAGTTGATCTGCCATACTTTTGATTTCCTGAAGATATTCCTCTACTGAATTTGATCATTTTCTGATGCTGTTGAGTTTATTCTTAAGTTGATGAATATGAGATCGGGACAACACAGTAAATTTTCTTACCAAAAATTTCCATACTTCTTGAGATCTTTGAAGATGAAAAACATTGGCATAGATTGTGGGAGACAAAGTTGCAGAAATACAGCTCAGAAGGCGACGATCTGTGGTGATCCATTGAGTATATTCTGGATTTTTGATTTTCTGGTTTTCAGAGTCAAGAATTTCTTCTGGTGGTGGCTGGGAAGATCCATCAACGAAACCTAGAAGATCAGTAGCTCTCAACACATTTTCGACTTGAGATTTCCATACAATGTAATTCCTGCATCTAATTTCACGGTGATGAGAGAATTTAGGTTTGATAATAGCAGATCAATATTAGGCGAAGAGGATGAAGAAAAAGAGGAAGCCATTGATGCTCGTTGGAGCTTATATGGCTCTGATACCATGAAGAGAAAATGAAATTGACTGCTTCTTTTTCATTACACTGTCAATGGAGTTCTTATTACACTATAGAAGAAGGAAGAAGCAGAACTAAACTGAACTAACTAATCAGTTTCTACAGCTAATCTAACTATCTAACTAACTCTGTAACAGAAGTTGGTTAGAGAGTTTTTATTCTCCTACACCTACAGTGCACAGTGTAACCACACTCCTAGCTCAGGTCTTATCACAAACCCACCAAAATTGATTTTCGATGATATAAGAAGAGCCGATTTGGCGTGCTAACCAACTATAAAAATAAATAAATAAAATTCTATAAATATCTGACAACTCTCTACTCTAATTTTTTTATCATCATTAATTTCAAAAAAATTTAATTTTACTAAAAAAAATAAAAAAATTAAAATTAAATTAATTGAATGTGTAAATTTTTTATACAATTATATTTCGTATCAAAACTTTTAAATGATATCATTATCTCCATTTTTTGTGAATTTTTTTAAATCGTGGAAACAGATTTAAAAAATCATTCCACAATTTTACTTAAAAAAAAAAAAACACTAAAATTAATCTTAAATTCTATTTTATCAATTTATCTAATTTTTCTTAGTCTAAACTAAACTAAACGAGGAGGCCGAAGTAAGCCAGCCTGAACACACACAAAAAGCCAAAAAGGAGTAATCTTTAGGGACCGTACCGAGGAAGGCCGAGGCGTTGGGGGGGTGGATGTCCTTGGGTGGACCCTAGCGAACCATTCTGAGACCACTCTTGACCGTCCGATCACGCACATGTACCGAGCCTGACCCAGCATCGCCACCAGGATCGACGTTAGCATCCCAAAACTCGCTCCCGTCCCGATCATGTACGACACCCATTTCCACCGGTCCGATTTGTCAAACACCTTCGAGAAGGCGCCTCCGCGTCAATCTGCGTGGTCGCCCGCCACACCCGATCAAAACAACATTTTTAATAATAATCATATTAATTAATCATTTAATTAATTTAGACTAAACGAATATTTCGCACCGCATCGCAAGGTTGGAGGAGGGACACTGAAGCGGCCATTAAGCAGTAGAGAACGGTTACGAGGATGACGGACCCCGAGACCCCAACGGGGATATCCTTAACCGGGTCCCGGACCTCTTCGGCCATGGTTGAAACGGCGTCGTACCCAATGTAGCTTAGATAGACCATGGCAGCCCCATGCAACAAGTCTGAAGCCCCGAATGGGAAAAACCCGCCCGAATGATTCGGGTCGCCCGGTTCGGTCAGGTTCTTGCGGTCTCCCTTGCAGAACCCGACCGCAATCACGAAAACTATGAACAGAATGTGAAGCACCGTCAACGCCATGTTAAAAAGCGAGCTGTGCCTCGTACTGTAAAAATCAAACGGCGAGTTTTATTAGCTCTGTGATTGGATGCAAATGAACGGTAATGGTTTGTGTGGGGGTTCGGAATCAATTAACCTGTAACAGATAACGAGAGTGATGATTGAGACGACGATCACGGCGACGATGTCGATCTCGTTGAAACCTTTTGGTAGTGCAGAGACTGTGAACCGCCATTTCGTCGCCGTCGATAAGCCTATAGCCGTACCAAAATAGGCCGTGAAACTCCGAGCCACGGCGGCGTTCGATAGCACGTAGTCTACAATTAGGTTTGAACCGGCCATAAATGCCATAAACTCACCTGCAAAAATTGTGTGAGTGAAGTGTGCATATAAAGATATAGATGTAGAGTGAAAAAGCGAGAGTGGTTTAGCGCGGACCGAAAGTGACGCGGATGTAACTGAACGCTCCGCCAGCGACGGGCATATCGACGGCGAATTCGGCGTAGCAGAAGGCAGAAAGTAGGGCGCAGAGACCAGCAATGGCGTAGGAGATGACGATGGCGGGGCCGGCGTAGTCATGGCTGGCGCGGCCGGTGGTGACGAAAACGCCGGCGCCGACCATCCCGCCGAGGCCGAAGCCGATGAGGTCGAACCACCGGAGGGTCCCCCGCATGTGGGAACCGGACCGGGCTCGGACCCGGCTCATCTCGTCTAAGGAGGCGGAGGCAGAACCGGCGCGACGGGCGAAACGGGCGGGGTGTCGGCAAGGGCTCGGAGATAAGAGTTGAAGGAAGAGAAAGAAGAAGAAGAGCCACCGCTATCCATCATCACCCTTAATTATTAATCCCCTGTCTCTGTCTCTATAAATATATCTGTACGTATTGTATGGAGAAACGAGGATTGAAGAGGAGAGGGGTGAGTGAGATGACTTTATATAAAGGGTGAGTTTGAGAACAATGAATCTGCTGTGTGGTGGAGTGAAGTGGAGGGGGTGGTGAGAGACACACTCCCACGGAGTCATGGCAATGGATGGTAATTAAACGGCATAGTATAAACTCTAGGGGTCCCCATACATAGGATGTCAAATATATTTGTGTCCGATAGATACCTATTTCACCCGTCCCGTTCAGAGATGGTATGAAGATGTTAGTAGCGGGAACGGATATGAAGATTTAAAATGTTACCAAACGGGTACGGAGATAGGTACGATATCCTGTACTCGTTTAAATATTTATTAATTAATTTTGTTGGTGTGGTGCCTCCTTTAGAAGTCTCACATCAGTTTCTTACAAAAAAGTTGAGACATTGTGAGGTTATAAATAAATGCTCTTTTCTTTAGTTAAGTGTACTAGTCAAAGTCAAAGATTTATATATTTTTTTATTTTTTATTTAAATATAATATTTATAATAATTTTAAATATTTATTTTATAAATATAATATAATTTGTAATAGTTAGCATACTTGGTGGGTAAATGGGACGATGACGGGGAATTTATTATCTCGTGGGGTGGTATGAGAAAATTTTTTTTCCCCAAAACGAAATGGGGACGGGAACGGGTAAGGGTATTGTTAAATGGAGATGGGGACTGGGAGAGTCATACCCGCCCCATACCCGTCCGTTAACATCCCTATCCATACACTTGACGCAGATATAATGCGCATATGTATATCCATTTTCAATTTAATGTAATAACTCAACTTCCTTTTTAATTAATTCAAAATAAATAAAATCGAATGAATAGTGAATAATTTTTATCGTACGTGTTGAAAGATCAGGCACACTGTTAATCCAAAAAAATTTGGTGAATAATATTTGCACTCTTCCATTTGTCACTTTATAATAGTTTTAATTTACTAAATGAATAAAAAAATTAATGAAGTGAGAAAAATTAATGAAGAAACGTAAATATCCTTAATCATAAAAATTTTTTATTAAGATTAATCTAACAAAAAAATCTAAAATGTATTTTTATTTTGAAAATATCATATTACAGAATTTTAGAAAAAGATTTAGAGTAAAAAAAGTATCTCATTTAAATTTACCGTTATCAATAGGTGAAATTATCTATATGGAATGTTATATACTACAAAATAAGTGTTGTATTCATATTCAATATATATCGAACTCGCATATTTTTTGAACGTTTTAAAATATATGTGCCAGACACATTACATAACGTGTCTTATCATTTTATCAAATTTCTTCAATTATATAATTAAAATAAACTAAAATTTAAGTAGTCGAAATTTTTAAAATTATAAAATTTTATATGTTATATTTGTTAGATTTTTGTATATTCAATTAATTTTATTATGAATATATTTATATATAATTAATGAAAATATAAAAATTATATTTTTACCCATATTCTTTTCGTATCTATTCATATCGTATTCATATTTCATATTTGTATCTATACTTCTTAATTGCAGAATCACTATGAAAATTCACCAAAATTTAGACAATGGAGGATGTGTAAGATTTCTTAGAACTCTAAATGCCTCCCTTTCTATGCTCTTTCTCTCTTTTTTTTAATAATTGATTTAGAAAAACTAATATAAATGTCATAAAATTTTTAATACAAATTTTTTAACATGCATTTAAAATTTACATTATTAATATGTATATGTATAACTTGCACGATTAGTTCAATTACTAATATCCTCCATATATTGAAAATATTTAATTTTCAGGAGGGCATGTTGCATCTATATTTTTTAATAACATACAAAAAATCACTACATATTTATGGGGAGTGGAGAATGGGAATGTGTAGAATTGAACAGGGACCAAGGGTGCATAATTAGGGGTGGATATGGACTGTGCTGGGTTAGGTTGGGTTGGGCTTACTCGGGTCGAGTTTTTGGGGATCAGTCTAAGCCCGGCCCAACCCAATATCAGATTGAAAATTGTGAACCCAAGCCCATCCATTACTGAAAAATTAAAACCCAAGCTCGTCCATTGGACTGAACGATAAAATATTTTGTAAATATTCTATAAATATAGATAATATTTTTTAATCCAGTTTGTAAAGTTATTTTTGAAAAAAAAAACTTATAAAATTAAGCATATTTCTGTTATAATGAAAAAAATATATATGAATAAAATTAAGCTAGAGAGAGTGAAGATTGAAGAGATGAAGAAGAGAGACAAAGAAGAAAGTGAGAGTGAGAGATACATACTCTGTATTACAGACTAAGAAGAGACGAAGAGCGACTGAGTATTTGGGGCTAGGGTTTGTGGGGGGAATAGAGGAAGAGCGAAGTTAAGGTTTGTGTGTTGAGAGGTGTGGGGCTAACTTACTTATTAATTTCGGGTCAGGCTGGGTTGGGCTATGATGCATGAACCCAAACCCAGCACAAAAATAAATCAGGCCTAAAAAATTAGCCAGTCCAATCCTATAACCTAAATTCCCAAATCTAAGTCTACAAATTTCGGGTTAGAAGGCGGGTTTTTCAGGCCAGCGGGTCGATGTCCACCCCTATGCATAACTATATCGGTGAAATCACAAAGCCAAACTAAATTAGTTCTTAAGTTAGAAATCATAAAGCCAAATTAAATTGAATCGGGGACTAAGGGAATCAATATTTTTAAATTTTATGGGTTTGTAGTCACTTGTACCTTTTTAAGTAAATAATCTTAATGGCAATCCGATCGGCATCCTAAATTCTCAAGACATGAAATTTTTTATTAATAAATTAATTCCCATAAAACCATTAAATCAAATTTAATCATATATAAAAATTAATAGTTTAATTTAATTGATTTTTTTTATTCAACAGTTTAGTTATAATTTTCGTAGTAAACTGAATTGCTTGCCGTATACCTTTATTAACAAGATTTTGAAGATATCTATCACTGAGTTAACTTTTTTTGGCTTAATGTATAATATTTAAGATATGTGCCCAAAATTGTTATAACCCATTGAGTGTTATTGGTATAAATTTCTGCATATATATATATATATATATATATATATTCTCATTGGGGTAATTAGCTATTTATCTCATGAATCGTAATGGCCAAGAAAGCTAATAAGAAAAGAGTTTAGCTTAATTGCCCACACTTCCTTTTTCTTGTCATACCCTATGGAGACACGCTTATCCCAGCCACATCAATTCTAGCAACCTAATGACAACAGAAGGAAATTGGATTCCATCACCATCCCAAAAGATAGAAAAAGAACTTATTGCACTTTTTCTATCATTGCACCTATGCTTGCAAGGAAGAGGAAATGAGAGTAGTTAATTCATTTTGTACTTACTCAAATTACTTTTCATGCATATTCCATCTAACTCTTCTAATTATATTCGACCATTATAAATGTGATAGCAACATCGGAAATCTTGTTTACTAGGTGTCAAAATAATGAACAAAATGAATGGACTAGAGACAAGAGAGCAACTTCCAATACAATTTATATGGTCTTTCCTTCATTCCTAGCTTTTACGTGATGCTAATTAATTACTTCTCTTTTTAATTCATTTTGTATGCATCCTCCGATTTGATTTGTTACCAATTTAAGCTAAGTGGTAGATCTCCAAATATATATATTAATTTTCGGTAATACAACAACTCAATTAGGTGAGACTATTTAAAAACCACATCCTTGGTTTTGAGTACCTAATTATACTAGCTAGCAATTAAGCACGAAAAACGCAAGAAATATTTTCTATACAAATTAAAATGTATAAATGTAAAGTAAAATATATGAAAGAATTCACTTAAGTTATAAAAAAACTCTGGTCAATATCTCCTGAACTTGCTTATTGAAAGGGTCGAAAGAAATATTATAAGACACGTGACATTGTTATGTCAAGACAATTGAATATGAGTTTTATCATAACTGAACAAGAAGAAAAAAGAAAGAAATGATGCACGAATCCCCTACATTCTCTAGGCCCCAAAAGGGAGATTGTAAACTGCTTGTTCACGAATAGTAAAGTAAGCAAAAAAAGTGCCTTGAGATGAACAACATAAAAGATGAGGAATGAACAAAAAAAGGCATGTTGTGCAATTATACAATACTCTTTCCCCTTTGATAGGGGAAGGCTTTGAATTGACTACTGGGAAGCCCTCAAAAGATTGCATATTAGCATGGGAAATTTCCCATGTATTTATGATTTTGGCAATAATTATAAAATTTTAGACTGAGGTGCCGTTTGAAGAGGCAAAAAACTAAAAAAAAAATGTGAAAACACTAAAAATTCTAAAATTATTTATTTTTTTTATTATTTTCACGAATTACAAATTCATAACTTATCTAATTTTTTATCACTCAAAACGCACCTGAGTCAAGGTCCTATTTTATGGATATTATTAGGGGGATTCAATTCTAGCAAAGTGAGGCTTTGGCTTACTTAAACTTGGCTTAAACTATTAGTAATAGGTTCAAACTTGACATTAGCTCAAACTGTTGCATAAGCTCAAACTTGGGTCAATAAAGAACAATTTAAACTTGAGATTAGTTTGCAAATAGCTCGATTAACTAAAATTAACGATATCGTTTGGGTCTAAAATACAATAAATAGCTTGGATAAACCTAAACAACATTTCACTACACCACAATAACGTTATTTTTTGTCAAATATTATAAAAATATATTCATGTTGTTTTATTGAGTAAGCTCAAGAGCTTTTAATTGTAAGCACTTATAAACTCAAGTTCAAACTAATTTTAAATTTTTTAGAAAGAAGAAAATAATGGAAAAGAAAAATATGTAAAAGAGAAACTGAAGTGTCTCCAATAGAGAGATTGGTGTCTCCAACAAAAAGACTGAAATAGGAAGAAGTATTATTTTGGTAATTACGCACAAAAATTAGTGTATTTGAGAAAATTAGACATGGCATGAGCCCAAAGGATATAAGTAAGCCACTGAGAACCAAAGTGATGGGTTAAGCATATTTAGGTGATCTATTTTTTCTTTTTATAGAATTTGGGAAAGGTAAGGTCACATATTAAGGGGATTTAGATAATAAAGATAGTTCGGGGAAGTTAGAAAGTTGGAAATTTGGGAGGAACAATTTGGTAATTTGGGAGGTTGGTGTGGTAATTTGGGAATTGGTTGAAGAATGGTCTGATAGGGCAGTGGAGGTTTGTAGAATCTGGAAGAAAAATTGGTAGAGGTTCTATCGACGTGAATCAACAGTTGGCAAGGCGCGAGGCGCAGTAGCGATCTAGGCAGCAGCAGGACAAAAGAAGAATTTCAATTAGCAACGGTGGTTGTGTCTGACATCGATGGCAGTAATAGCAACGACAAGGTGATAGCGTGACGTCGATGGAGGTGATGGTTGGTGTTTGGGTACTCCTTGATAGGGGATGAAGAAAAAGATGGTTGTTGGGGAAAAAAACTACTATTAGTAACTAGATGTGTGCGACGATTGCTGGGTAGTGGAGAGAAAATAAACCCGAATTGGAACAAATGGCATCTATTGCGTAGGTTGCCAGACTAGAAAGAACATCAGATATTAGTAGCTAGGAGAAGGAAGCACGAAAGCGGCGGCTGGTTCGACAAAGTTTCACTAAAGATTGAAAGTCACGACTAAAAAAATAACAAGGGTTGTCAAAAATGGCGATTTCAGTAACGGAGAAGGAGTAGAGGCAATAGAGGCAACAAAGAATGACATAATATGAGGAGCCACAATAAAATTTGATGAGACCTAATCTATCCAAGTTTGAAAACCATGTGCTCTAATGCTATGTTAGAAAAGAAGAATAATAATGAGAGATAAAAATAGAAGAGTGTATATTAATGTATTGTATTATATTTCATTATTTTACAATGGAAGAAAGTATCTCATTTATAGAGTTGTGAAGAATACAACTTTGGCATGTTTTCTAAAGCAACTTAGGTATGTTGTTTAAGACTAAAGATGCTATATATTATAAATGGCTATTATGTATATATGATAGCTAGTCAAATGAAGATATTCTAATACTATATAATAATGAAATAGTATATTAACATAAACGATCCAGAAATCGTGCTCATTAAGGTTAGAAATTGAGCTCGAGCAGTTACCAAATAGTTTGCTTCGTTGTCACTTTTAGATTTTGGGGGGGAGGGCAGGCGCTACTCTTGGATGTTATTGTCATAAAATAAAAATAAACGAGGGAAGAAAAGATGTGAGATTATCTTCTTTTTTGTGAATCTTGACGATGATATCAAGAAAAATGAAGTCCAAAATTTGAGTTTCTTCATGAGTCCAAAATTGGAAGGAAATTGAAAGAAAAAAATCTCATTAATAAATTTTTATAATACTAATTTTGCTCGTCTAATATGGATTAAGGAAAAAAATTGTTTTCATGTCATACTAATACTAACAAGTGTATTATAGGATACAATGGTGAAATAACATTATACATATATTTTACCTTTATTTCTTTTTTGACTCTAAAATAAAAGAAAAATCATTATCGTTACACTCCGAAAATGATGAAAAGAAAATTATTATCATCTTTCTTATTTTTCTCCCTTATTATCAATGTTTTATTATTTTTTTTCCTAAACTAGAAACAACGTATACATTAATATTAGTAATAGAAAGGCTCTAAATAGTATGGAAAATAATTAAATAATGTTATTCTATCAAAAAATTTTGTTTAATGATAGGCATATTTTTACAGCGTCTTTTATTTAGAAAATATACGCACAAATATAACTTATATTATATTTATGCCATCATCTTACCATTTTGGCATAAATATTTAGTAAATTCTTTTGGCAAACTAGTATTTTCAAGGTAATTAGAGTTAAATATTATAATGCAAAAATATATCAGAAGAATGGAACTATTTTGTATTAACTTTGAAAACTATTAATAAATGATATAATATTTAATATTTAAAAGAAAAATCACTTTTTCCACGCATGTTTTCTATTTTTTTTTTTTATTAATTTAAGAAGTAGAAGGGAGAGGTTGTATTTAGTTTAGAAGGTAAATACAAAGAAAAAATGTATTCAATATAAAATTTTATTGACAAAGATAATGCAAAATTAAAAAATACCACATATAGTAATTGTAGGGGGAAAATCAACACATGCTCATGAGTTGAATTCAAGCTCTCCAACTATGATAAGCAAACTTAAAAAATAAGGACCAATCAAAGATCACGGCTAGTCCAGGGGCCGGTTGGAAATGCTCTGATGATCAAGTTTGTAAGCATACTTTTTGAATGATGAAACTGAACTAAATCAATTTCAAAATGAAACCAAATTAAAACAAACCAAAAATATTGAGTTTGGTCGATTCAATTTTTAGGTTAACACAGATCAAGTTGGATTGATTTAATTTTTTATTTAGCCCCAATCAAACTGAGTAAATTAAGTTTTCAGTTAAGTCGGTTCGATTCTTGAGTTTTGGCCTATCAAAGAACGAGAAAAAAGAAATTGTATGGTCAAAATGAATTAAAGCAAGAGAGCACAATACAGAAATAAATAAATAAAGACAAGGGTCAAATCATATATTTTATTTTCAAATGAACACGAACCAAGCTAACTCACTATTAGATTCGGATTGAATTATTTTCAGTTTGATTCGGTTCAAGTTCTTTTATCTGACAATTTGAGAATCAAATTAAAAAAATCAGATTGTTAATTTAACTCAAATTAAACAATTTTGATACAAACTCAAACTAATCCCAACAAAAGTTGTCAGATTGGTTCGCTTTTCAGAATGTTCAATTTTTTTGAACACCTCTACAGCATGGTATATGCCGTTCGGTGATTTTTCCTCTCTTGTAACTGTCCCCCCAGCTTTATCTCATGTTGTGGGTCAATTCTACATAGGTTAAGAGTTATAATTAATATATGAATTATTTTATAGAAAAATATTGGTTCATTAAAGTTCTTAATTACTCGTCGATTTAAAATAAATAGTTTGTGACCTTTTTTTTAATTATTTTTTATTTGATTAGTTACAAAAGAATAAAATAAATATATATTTGGTATAAGAAAAGACTAAGAAAGTGTGAACACATATGTACCGAAATAAGCTAGTAAATAAATTAATCCACAACGATTTGT
This sequence comes from Vitellaria paradoxa, assembly GCA_019916065.1. Classification (NCBI taxonomy): domain Eukaryota; kingdom Viridiplantae; phylum Streptophyta; class Magnoliopsida; order Ericales; family Sapotaceae; genus Vitellaria; species Vitellaria paradoxa. The sequence goes on from CM034242.1 coordinate 44,904,298, forward strand.
TGGTTTTCAAATTTAAAAATAGGAAGCAGATAGTGTAAAATGTGTGAACTTTAATTTGAAAGTTGTCGTCTTAGTTGGCAATTTAACATATTTACGTGAAGTCCATACAGAGAAGTTAAAAAAGTAAGAGAGCTCGTTCTGATACTTCGAGGATGTACAAGTAAGAGAGCTCGTTCTGATACTTCGAGATGTTTACTTCCTAGCCCATAATTCCATAAATTCCATATT